>JAUPMG010008284.1:0-15780 GCA_031762675.1 Pachysandra terminalis | reverse complement strand
ACGTAACTTAGCCGTGTTGGAGTACACGCATCCCTCAAGATATTTTCCAGGACCACGTGTCACTCAGGATTCGCTTAACACTCGAGGGTCCCCCTTTAAACGCTTAACCGAGTGACACTTTTCCTACTGAGAGTGAGGAAACTCTCTACAAATACCAGTGCCCATCCTCCATTGAAGATGATCTAAAACCTGAAACCTGAGACAATAGTGAGAAAAAAGACTTTGAAAGAGAAAGAGGAATCTTCAACCTATTAGGTTTTACTGCTCTGTAATTGCATTCACTCCTCTTCTTCAGTTATTGCAACCCCTCCTTTCTTTCTACTCATTTCTCTTTGTCTTCTCCACAGCTCAAAGTTGACAAGGAACGCTCTTGACAGAATGGCTGCTCGACGGTTTAGGCTGTCTTGAGACAGACTCCCTAGTTTTGTTCTTTGGTCTGACGAGTGTATTGGTCTGAATGTATTAGTTATTCATCTATTCTACATATATTTTGTCTTTTACAAATCCGTCATCACCATTTTTGGCGACTTCAATGGGGAGTCTGTTGTCGTTTTCTTTCATTACTTATCTACCCGTTGTTTTCATCCTCATGTTTTCATCCTATTCTATTCTTTATGGATCCAGCTGCTTCCACCACTATTCCTTCTGTACACAATGTCCCAGAGCAAAATCCTTCTAAGAATCATGTTCCTCCTCCTCAGAACCCTGAAGAGACGGCTACATCTCTTAGGGCAACTATTGCTGTTTTGCAGGCTCAGCTGGATGCTTTGCCCAGCAAGCCTGTTCCCAACCCCCCAACAAGCTCTCCTACTATAACTCCTTCATACATCCCCATGCCTTCATCTGCACCCACACCGAACTTTGTCACCATTGCAGATGTTCAGGCCCTCTTACAGAAGTCTCAGTCCCGTGACACGGACTGGATAAGCAGTTACTTCCGTCCTCCGTATCCGGAGACACTCCTTCATTTGCCTTACCCCAAGGACTATGAAGCTCCTGTCTTTCTCCAGTTCTCAGGGCAGACTGGGAATGTCAAGGAGCACGTTAGTTGCTTCATTGAAGCGTTGGGAGCTTACGCGGGCAACAAAGAACTCCGTCTGAGGGAGTTCTCCAAATCGCTCTTTGAGAGGGCCTACACTTGGTACAGTAGGCTAGAGACTGGCTCTGTGCATGCCTGGGAAGACATGGTGTCCCTGTTCCACCACAAATTCTTCATTACTGAGGAGAAGCTCACCATCATAGACCTCAGCCGGGAGAAGCAGAAGCAGAAGGAGGACCTGGTCCAGTATGTCAAACGTTTCAGGGACCTGGTCATCACCTGCACGGAGGCGGCCTCGGAGGAGAAGTTTGTTAGAATCTGCATCAATGGTATGCTCCCATCATACCTCATCCATATAGAGAACCACGAGATCAAGAGCTTCACTAAGCTCTATGAACATGCCAAGCGGACGAATGCCTCTATCCCTATCCCTGAGAAGAGGATGAAGAGGAAGCGTGCCTTGACTGTCACCACGGAGAAGGAGGAGCCTGTTTTTAAGAGAAGAGGCAGACCTAGCAGCAACAACAACAATCGGGAGAGGCGACCACCTCCTCCGGAAGTGACATGCTGGCCTGCTCAGTTGGACACCTTGCTCCAGGAATGGATCAAGGATGACCGTGTCCTCCTACCGCCTATTGAGAAGGATCCTTCGGAGGCTGAAAAACGGTCCCCGCAGTATTGCAAGTTTCATCGCCATACCCGCCACTCCACCTTTGACTGCTAGCTTTGAGGAAGCTCTACCACACCAGACTAGCTGCCGGAGATATCGAAATACCGGATGCCAAAGTACACACTAACCCTCTTCCTCAACACAGAGGAAAGGGAAGGGAGGCTATGCGCATGATGTCCATATTCACCAACCGACAGAGCTCAGACCCTTAATCCAGCGTGGCTATTCGTGGGACCACCAAGTTTGAGATGTTCTTCGAAGACTTGCAGTTCACCCCCCGAGATGCGAACGGAGGCTACTCAAGCGCTGCTGGGAATTATGAAGAAATATCATTTTCATTACTTCAACTGCCAGGAAGCTTCCACCCGGCAATCTCCGCGACTCGGCAGGCATATCATCACTTTCTCGGAGGACCACAACAAACCCCTATACGTGAATGCTACCCTATAGGGTGTGGAGGTTCGAAGAGCCCTTGTGGATGATGGCTCTGCAATCAACCTCATCCCTCTGAAGATCCTAGAGGCCATTGGTGTGTCTAGCAAATGCATCATCCCCAGCAAGATCCAGATTCTGGGTTTTGACACCCAGTGGCAACAGGCCATGGGCTATATCCCTCTCAACCTCCGTGTGGGTCCCTTCAAATTCCCTACTACATTCCACGTCATTGATGACCGGGCAGCATTCCACGTACTTCTAGGTAGACTGTGGATACACCGGGCAAGGGCAGTCCCTTCCACCTATCATCAGTGCTTGAAGGGGATCTAGAATGGGAAACTTGTCCGGGTGGTGGCAGAACCCTTCCCCTTTGACAAGTCAGAGACCCATTTTGCTGAGGCTAACCATTATGACAGGTTTGCTTCGGATGGGAAATGCCACGTTGCCAAGCCTCAAGGGACTCTTCTACCCTTGTGGACCATCTTGGAACCCACTCGTTCAGGACCGCCTCCCGCAGCTCTATCCTCATCAACACCATCTTCTTCAAAACCACCTTCATTAGTACCACCTCCTTCGGAAGGCTCTCGACTTTCAAAGGCTCACTGTATAAGGGTAGACCTTCCAGACGGGAGGCATGTCTACCGCTTATAGCAATCACAGGGAGCTCCATCCGCTGACGTCTTGCAGTGCGCCCTTGATGAAGAAATGCCTGAAGCTCCCGAATCCAAAGTTGAACTAGCCCCGGAACACTTACAAGACGGTGTCCAGGCTGTTCAGGAGGAATTAACTACGGTTGATCTTGGAGAAGATCCAACCGCCAAGAAACCGGTGCAGATCTCTTCCTCCCTCGAGCCAGATCATAAGGAAGCCTTCATAGCACTCCTCTCTCAGTACAAGGATGTCTTCACATGGAGCTACAAAGACATGCCAGGCCTTGATCCAGCGCTGGTGACTCACAGGCGTCACACCTCCCCTGAAATGCACCCTATCAAGCAAACATCAAGGACTTTCAGGCCAGACATCGAGCTGCAGATCAAGGCTGAAGTTGAGAAACTCCTACGAGCAAGGTTCATCAAACCTATCCAACATCCTTCCTAGTTGTCCAACACAGTCCATGTAAGGAAGAAGAATGGACAGATTAGATGTTGTGTAGATTTCAGAGATCTCAATAAAGTCTGTCCAAATGACGATTTCCCTTTGCATAAGATGGATATACTAATTGATTCCATAGCAAGGAATGAGATGTTCTCTTTCATGGACGGATTCTCGGGGTACAACCAGATCCTCATAGACCGAAGGGATGCCGAAAAGACTGCTTTCAGAACTCCCTTGGGCAACTTCTACTACACGGTCATGTCATTCGGTCTCAAGAACGCAGGAGCAACTTACCAAAGGGAAATGACTGCCATATTCCATGACATGATGCACGGGGAAAATTACGTGGAAGATTACGTGGAAGATTTGGTCATCAAGTCAGCCAAGAAGGACGATCATCTCGCCATCTTGGAGAGAGTATTTCAGATGTGTCGGATGTATACACTCAATATGAATCCCTCGAAGTGTGCCTTCGGGGTTTCCTCTGGAAAATTCTTGGGGTTTATACTCCACATGCACGGGATAGACTTAGATCCCACAAAGGCCAGAGCCATCATTGACTTAACTCCTCCCACAACTCAAAAGGAGCTGAAGTCCTTCCTTGGGCGAGTCTCTTACATCCGGAGGTTTATACTCCGATTATTCGCCCACCTGGTTCCCCTTATGCCGCTTTTGAAAAGGAAAGCTCCTTTTGACTGGAAGGAAGAATATCAGCAAGCATTTGAAGCTGTCAAACGAGTGCTTGCTCATCCACACACCATGATGGCTCCAATTCAAGGGAAGCCTCTTCGGTTGTACATCACCTTCACTGAGCGAGATCCACGGAATAGTTCTCCTTCCTCTAAGTAGAACTATTCCGGAGGAGCTTCCATGGTACGCATGAGATCTTCATCATCCTTTGAGAGGTCTACAGCGGCACATCTGGACCACATCAAGGGAAGAAGAAGCTATACAAGCAGCTCCAGGATATACACTACAACTGGCCTAACATGGAAGCAGATGCAGCAGCCTTTATGAAGAAATGCGTGAAGTGTCAGATTCAGGATGGCATCCCTCGTAAACTTTCGCAGGAAATGCAGTACATCATTGTAGACACCCCAATTTGCACGAGAATGACTTTCTCTTGATTTTTGCAGCTCCTGGAAGGCTCGGCTTGAGAAAATGGCAATCACCAATCATCCAATGAAATCCCACTTCTATCATGTGCTCAAATCTCAGAAACCCATGAAAACCCCAAAAATCATGTGAAATGACCAAAATATCCCTGGTGGACTCCACCTGATCCATCTCAGTCCTACATCCACTGTCTACCTCAAATTCGAATTCCTGAGCCAAAATGCTCTGCAATGAATATAAACTTGGGCCAATTCGAAGTCTGTTGCAAAAATAACAGTTTTGCCCATAATCCGGTCATTTGGAGCAAACAGTTAAATCCAAGGGTCAAATCATTTTTCCAACATCAAATTTGGATTCCTGGTCGAAACACCTTCAAAACGACTGTGATTTTGTGAAATTCCGAGTTCGGGGGTCGAAGGGTTATTTTTGGTATTTTAAAATTATCAGAAAGGACAGAAGAATATAATGGGGTAAAAAAATAATAAAAGAACACTTTAAGGAGGGAATTGAAATAAAATAACTGAGAGAATATTTGAGAAAGATTTTTCATGTGTCAAATTCCAAGAAATAAAAAAAAATCAATTTTAGAAGTTGCCATGTGGCGAATCCCCAAAAAAGAAAATAAAAAATAAAAAAAATAAAGAAATAACAAAAATCAAAAAAATAAAAATAAATTTGGAGAGAGCACCCCAGGTGCTCTCTCCCTCCCCCATTTCCCCTTTGTCTTTCTATTCTCTCTCCCTCCTTCATTTCTCTCTTCCCTTTCTTTCCATTCTCTCTTCCTCTTTCCTTTCCCCATCTTTCATTCCTTTCTATCTTCCCTTTCCTTTCTCTCTTCCCATACCTTTTTCCACTTTTCCTTCTTTTTTTCTCTTCCCTTTTCTTTCTCCATTTTTCCTTCCTTTCTCCTTCCCTTCCTTTCTCTCCTCCCTTTCCTTTCTCTCTCTTTCCCTCCTCTTCTACATAAGAAGGCAAGGGACCGACCAAGAAGGGGATTAACAAAGAAGCTCTCCTTATTCCTTTTATCTGCCCAGTTCCCCTGTTGTGCACCCCTTTTCCTTACTACCACTACAACCTCGCCGCCCGCACCTTACGCATCTCTCTCTTTCTCTCGCTACAGCCTCCGCCCTCTCTCTTCTCTCGGTTCAACAACACTTCACCACCGCACCACCCACCGGCAACCACCGCATTAACCACTGGCCCCACCTTCTCCACGCACAGAGAAGCCTCGTACCTCCTCCTCCAAGCACGCACGCACGCACCTCACCTCCACTAGCCACTGCCGCCCCGCTGCTGCTTCGTTTTCTCCGTCGCCTACTCCTGCTCACCGACAGCCTCACTAGCTCTGTTCTCTCCCATCTCTCTGTGTTTCTGTCTTTCTCTCTCCTCCGTTCTGCTCTCCGTTCAGTAACTCCCTCACAACCTCTCTCTCTATTTCGCCTCTCTCTCTAGTTGCTCCATCTCTCCGACCACCCTCTCCGGCCTTTTTCCTCCTTTCTCTTTCTTCCGCTCTTCTCCTTCCCCTGCTTCCCCCTCCATTTTCTTCCTGTAGAAAACAAAACCAGAAAAACACTTTACAAACCCCTCCCCAAAAAGAAGACAAAATATCAAAACAGACCCCTAAAGACAAAACAAAAACAAAAACCCCCTGAACCTTGAATCAAACCTACCCGAACCAAACCCCCCACCCAAAACCAAAAGCCCCCGTAACCAAAAGCAGTTAACCCTCTTGAACCAACCCAAACCAGAAAACCCGAACCAGCCAAACCAAAACCCTGAACCAACCAACCCAAAACCAGAAAATCTAAACCGACCCTAAGGCCCCGTTTAGATGAAACAAAAAAAAAGGTTATTTCATCATTTCTCACTTAAACCGGAAGCCGAGCGTAGCCACTTCTCAAGCCAAGCTGAGGAGCTCAAAGCAGGGGACCGCACACTTGAGAGCATCATTGCTACAGGTATTTTGGTATGTTGTTATTTTATTTTTATCCATCTTAATATTATGAGAATTGAAAGCATATTGAGAATGAATTGTTTTTGTGAATCTAAATGTTTGTAATTGTTAAAATTTAAGATGAATGTTTATTTGCAATTTTCTTTATTTTATGTATTTGATAATTTTAGAGAATCTACTTTTTATGTGTTTTATTTATCTTATGTTATTAGTTTAGGAGGATTAGTTTATTTCCATTTAATGTTCTTGGTCATATTTTAGAAATTTACTTTTATATTAATTTTAGGACTTGTTTTTAGGCATTTAGCATTTAGCATTTTAGTATTTTTTTTTTTTTTGAATTTTATTTTGTAAGGATTTTAGACATTTTAATTTTAGAATTTTTCTCACATTTTTAGAACAATTTTAGGCATTTTTTAGACTTTTATTAGTTTTTTTTATTTATTTTTTTAGATTTTAGATAAATTGGCTAATAACTTTGAACTGTGTAACCGGTTGAACCGGGAATAGATGGGTGCCAAACACATTCCCATCTCTCAAATAAACCCCATTACCTGAAATCTGGTTAGACCACTTAAAAATTGTACATTTTGGTCTATTTTGCAATAAACTGATAAAACTCGGGTGACCATTCACACCCAAACTCTATGAATGGTGGCGACTCCAAAATAACCCGATCAACTTAGGGTCCACCCGACCCGGGGGTGAACACAGATGGCGACCCCGCTAGGGATTTGTGAGTTTGAACCACGGTTCAATTTTATCTGGCCAATTTAAGAATCGTTTTTTTAGGATCTATCTGATTCTATGGTTTGATGTATGCTTTTTATGGTTCAATTTAGATAAATATGGTTCAATTTGCTTTAATGTATATGGTTCATTTGAATAGATTGGTTTAATTGTATTGCATGCTTGAATTCACTAACATAGCATAATAACAACCCATTTTCACCAATCTAGGGAGCTTTGTAAGCTTGCAAACATGCGACCTTTGTCTCCGGTAGCAAACCTTACGCTCCAGGAGTCTAGTAGGCCTTCGGCTGGGAGACCTTTTTCCCCAGTGTCAGTGCCCAACGCTTCGCCCCGAACCAAACGACCAAAGAAGCATGTTGAGAAATCCATGTGTGGAGGTCGGTTCAACCAGGTTTCGGGTTCTCTCAGCCTTTAGATGCATACATACATTATTACCTCGAGAGGCTCATTCATACATTTCATTTTCACAACATTTTCATCACATCATCATATTGCACTGTATTTGAGTGCGCTCCCTTGAGATATAGCCGGGAGAGCCATTCACTCACTTGCATCTTCTTATCATTTCGTATCATTGCATTTGAGTGTATTCTCCTGAGATTTGGTCGGGAGGACTCACTCCCTCACAATATTATATTATTACATCATTTGGGTTTATTCTCCTAAGATTTGGCCGGGAGGATTACCCATTGCATTTGAATGTGTTCTCCTGAGATTTGGCTGGGAGGGCTCACTTGCTCACATTAGCATATCATTTCATCATTTGGGTATATTCTCCTAAGATTTGGCCAGGAGGGCTACCCAACTCGTTCAAGTGTATTCTCCTGAGATTTGGCCAAAAGGGCTCACTCGCCTACATTATCACATCATCATTTGGGTATATTCTCCTGAGATTTGGCCGGGAGGATTACCTATTGCGCTCGAGTGTGTTCTCTTAAGATTTGGCCGGGAGGGCTCACTCACTTGCCTACATTACCACATCGTCTTTTGGGTATATTCTCCTGAGATTTAGCCAAGAGAGTGACCATTTGCACTCGAGTGTGTTCTCCTGAGATTTGGCCAAGAGGATTCACTCATCTGCTCACATTATCATCATTTGGGTCTGTTCTACTGAGATTTGGCCGGGAGGGCTCACTTACCCACATCATATTATCATTACGTACACTACATTTGAATGCGTCCTCTTGAGATTTAGCCGGGAGGACAGCTCTCCCACTCACATCGAAGCACTCTCATTCGCACATTATCATACATCATATTCTTACATATTTTGGATGCATCTTCCTGAGATTTGGCCGAGTAGACCTTTCACTTTCTTCTCTCCCGAGTATGTTTTCATGAGATTTAGCCGGGAAAGCTGTTCGCTTTCGGATGTGTTTTCTTGAGATTTGGCTAGAAAAAGCATTCGCTTTCTTCTCCCCCGAGTATGTTTTCTTGAGATTTAATCGAGAAAACTGCTCACTTCCGGATGTGTTTTCCTGAGATTTGGCTAGGAAAACCATTTGTTTTCTTCTTCCTCGAGTGTGCTCTCTTAAGATTTAGCCGAGAGGATCATTCGCGCATTCATCATATCATTTTACGCATTGCATTTAAGTTTGTTCTCCTGAGATTCAACCGGGAGGGCCGCTCATACACTTTCATCACATCATTACATCATTCGAATTCATATTATTCTTCTTTTGCCTCTTTTGGGAGAGTTCGGTGTAAGCCGCCCAAAAGTAGGTTTTTGTCCCTCTTCTACGAGAGTTCACTGTAAGCTGCCTAGGAGTTGGACCTTTCTTTCCTTCTTTTGCCTCTTTTGGGAGAGTTCGCTGTAAGCCGCCCAAAAGTAGGTTTTGTTCATTGTATTTTTCATCACCGTGTCTACATCCAATTGTGTCATTTTCATCATCCATACATCATTGCATTCACATCATCATGCATCATAATCATCATCATTGTTTCTAAGATACTCTGAAGTTTTGTAGCTGCAGGTTTCAAGGTACAATCACTTTTATACAGCCTCGAAAAGATCATATCATCTCCCCATAGTTCGGAGAATCATTTTCATGTTGATTGTATCCACTTTTCTCAAGGTTCATCATTTCAATGAACCTTCGACCTTGGGAAAAGCAATCTGAGAAGGTTAAAAAAAAGCATTAAAAATATTTGTCATCAAAAAGTCTTCTGAATTCGTCTTCATATTAGTCTGATTTTAGTAGCCACATGAAACTTTTAAAAATGAAGAAAATGGTGTATAGCCCAACATTGAAGAGACTGTGAGCATAAATTTGGGGACGGAAAAGAACCCCAAAACAGGTGAAAATTGGAGTCTTGTTATTTTCTAGGCAAAAGATTGAATGATTGTGTAGATGTTTTTGCTTGGTCGTGTCAAGACTTACTGAGGATAGATACAAACCCCGTTTGTTCATAGATTATCAACTTTGCCTAAAGTGAAGTCAGTTGAGAAGGAAAGATTGTTGAGAATCTGAATGGAAAAAGATCAAGCATGAGAGTCAAGTTCATAAGATCAAGAGATTCAATTTGAAGAAGATTCAATTGTCAATTCTTCTTAATATGACTAACATCATTGGAGTTTTAGGAGATAAAAGAGTTACTGCTAGATTAGATTGGATGTAATCAAAGAACAATACTGGATTTTCATTTTTTTATGAAAAATCCCTTATGGGTGTATGGTCAAAGCATATGACAAGAAAGCAAGGCGTTGAACTTTTCTAAAAGGAGATTCAAGACTGAAGAAGATATTATAACATCGAGCAGATTTTTGAAAAAAATTCAAGCCAATCATAGAAGATCATATACTGTGAAGAAGGTTCTTTTTAGTACAAGTGCATGGTCAGAGGATTTTTCTTGAATCGATCAATTTAGAATAAAAAATATTTTTCCTGAAATTAAATTTTATCTTGAAATGATCCGAGGCCATTTTTTATTTGAATCATCATTTCATAAAATCTTTAGTTAACCCTTTTGAGCATTATATTTTATTTTTTATGACCCAAACTAGGATTAGCCACCCCACACTGGGGCAAAGAAGTAGAGTTAAGGGACACCCCACACTGGGGCAAAGAAATAGAATTAAGATATGCCCCACACTGGGGCAGAAGAAGTAGAATCAATGAAAATTTTGGAGAATTATTTTGAAGATTCATAAATTGGGGCAATAGATGTTGGGTTTCAACAAAAAAAAGAAAAAATCAAAATAGAAAAGTAAAAAAAAAAAAAAAAGAGTGAAAATTGAAAGAAAAAAAAAATCAAATTGTTCAAAAATTTTTGGAAGGAAAATTAGGAAATACTCAAAACTGGGGCAGGAAGTTCCATATCTACAGAAAGTTAAGAAAAAGAAAAAAGAAATCTACTTGGGGAAAAAAGTTTCATATTTGGGAAGATTCAAGAAGAAGAAAAAAAATGTACTAGAGTTGTGCAATTCCAGCTCACCTATTCCATAAAAAATATTGTCTTTGAGTAATTTATCTTTCTTTCATAAACCTAACCTAGCATTCGTTTCGTCCTATATGATAAGTCTTCTTTTGATCAAGATAATCTTAAATTGTAAGGCAATTTAACTCTATTTTGATTGGTGATGACGAAAGGAAAAGCTTGAAAAAATCACATGCACGATGAAAACCTGCAAAGGCATTGTTGCGGAAAAATAATGTGGAAGCCGGCTTTGGTGAAAACCGTAACAGGCACTAGAGGCAAAAAAAAACGAAAAACAAAAAATTGAAGGCAATAGCATCAGTTTGGAATCATCTTGCGACTTTCAACAAAGCACAACGGTATCTACAGATCATCCAATGAAGTGATAGCATTCTATTTATACTAGGGCATGCGTTATCTTGCTTGATATCTTTGAATAGCTTGGTCTGGTATTATTCTAGCAGTCTTGATCAACCCCGAACTGAACATCTCTTTCATACTCTCAAGAGTCAAAAATACTGATTTTGTCTCTGATAATCATCGGGGATGAATTCAAACTCTTAAAATTTTGGTTACAACTCTCAAAGATGATAAATCTATGATTTTCAAAAAAAAAGAAGAAAAAAGAAGTGCTCAATAAAAAAATTTAAAAAGAAAATGACAAAAAAATCATTAAAAAAAATCTATAGCTCTATATTTGCATTTGTATTTTTTTTCCTTTATGCTACAGATATCACATGGTGCAAGAAAAGAAAAGAGTTGGAGAAAAAGCTGAATTATTCAGAGCAAATGCCTTGTGGGGAAGCATTGCAAAAGAACGAGAGAAGAAAAGAATTGGAGAAAAAGCTGAATCACTCAGAGCAAAGGCCTTGCGAGCAAATTTTGGAACATCAAGCGAGAGAAGAGCAAAGCCAATTATCCCAAGAATCTAAGGAAGAACCAGAATTCAGCAGAGGCAGAGCCAAAAGAGAACAAGCCCAAAAGATGCAACTCATGATGAAGCACAAAAAGAGCATCTCACATTTCCAATGGAGTGCACTTAAAAGAAGACTTCCTATTAGTCCTTCAATGAAGATCACTCAAAGAAAAAAAGGAAGCGGGACCTTCAAAGAAGAACAGAAGCAACCAAGCTAAAGAGATAATAAAAGCAAGAAGACGAGACTGTATCGGTCTAATCAAAAGCAATTTTGTTTCTTTTGGATCTCGTCTCACAAGTGGACCTAATTCCAGACAGTTCTGCGACATTAATCATTGAGGTTAGAACCTGTCCAACCCTTTGAAGCAGCTCAATGATGACTAGACTTAACTCTGATAAGTCATAGTCCTCAGTAATCTCCGAGTTTATGAACTGAACGTTGTTCTTAGTCAAACATATTCCTCATAAATTGAACTTCAAAAAAAAAAAGAAATGAAATGATCATTGAAAGAAACTTGAAACCTTCTCACCTCTGAGCTACACACAGCTCAAAGAGGTTTAGACATTTGTGCTTTGTCTTCATGTGATGTAGCAACGTCGCCTCTTGAAAGACAAGCATTCACCTTTTCTGGAATAGACACGTTCCCTTGATAGAATCTTTTTTAAAAAAAAAACACACACAAATAATGGAAGTTTAAATTATGAAGAGTAATTTTGGCACAAAGCACAATTTCATCGAACTGTGCAAATTGGGGTCATTTCTTTTCTTTGTCGTCTGTCGCTCCCGACTCTGACAAAGAAGAGCAGCTGTAGACACCGCCAATTTGCATTGATCTGCAATTTTTTTCCTGTTTTTGCAGCTCTTTTAAGGCTTGGCTTGAGAATCAACAACTTCAAATCATCATCTGAATCTAATTTCTACCACGTACTTAAATTTTTTCAAAATCTCAATTTTTCCTGAAAATCCCAAAAATCATATGAAATTACCAAAATACCCCTGGTAGACCCCACCTGATTCATCTTAGTCCTAAATCCATTTTCAACATCAAATTTGAATTCCTAAGCCAAAATGCTATCCAATGAATATAAACTCGGGCTAATTCGAAGTCTGTTGGAAAAATGACAGTTTTGCCCTTAATCCGGTCATTTGGACCAAACAGTTAAATCCAAGAGTCGAAATATTTCTCTAACATCAAATTTGAAATCCTCATCGAAACACCTTCAAAACGATTGTAATTTTGTGAAAATCCGAGTTCGGGAGTTGAAGGGTTATTTTTGGTATTTTTAAAATTATCAAAAAAGGCCAAGAACAATATAATTGGGTAAAAAATAATAAAAGAACACTTTAGGAGGGAATTGAAAGAAAATAACTGAGAGAATATTTGAGAAAGATTTTTTATGTGTCAAATTCCAAGAAATAAGAAAAAATCAATTTTAGAAGTTGCCATGTGGCAAATCCCCAAAAAAGAAAATAAATAATAAAAAAAAGAAAAAAAATAACAAAAATTAAAAAAAATAAAAATAAATTTGGAGAGAGCACGTGGGGTGCTCTCTCCCTCCCCCATTTCCCTTTTGTCTTTCTATTCTCTCTCCCTCATTCATTTCTCTCTTCCATTCTCTCTTCCTCTTTCCTTTCCCCATCTTTCCTTCCTTTCTCTTCCCTCTCCTTTCTCCATTTTTCCTTCCTTTCCCTCTTCCCATTCCTTTTCCCACCTTTCCTTCCTTTTTCTCTTCCCTTTCCTTTCTCCATTTTTCCCTCATTTCTCTCTTTCCTTTCCTTTCTCCTTCCTCCTCCCTTTCCTTTCTCTCTCTTTCCCTCTTCTATATAAGAAAGCAGAAGGGGAGGAACAAAGAAGCTCTCCTTATTCCTTTTATCTGCCCAGTTCCCCAGCTGTGCGCCCCTTTTCCTTACTGCCACTGCAACCTCACCGCCCGCACCCTACGCATCTCTCTCTTTCTCTCGCTACGGCCTCCGCCCTCTCCCTTCTCTCAGTTCAGCAACACTTCACCACCGCACCACCCACCAGCGACAACCGCATCACCCACCGGCCCCACCTTCTCCACACACAAAGAAGCCTCGTACCTCCTTCTCCTCCTCCAAGCACGCACGCACCTCACCTCCACCAGCCACTGCCGCCCTGCTGCTACTTCATTTTCTTCATCGCATGCTCATGCTCACCGACAGCCCCACTAACTCTGTTCTCTCCCATTTCTCTGCATTTCCGTCTTTCTTCGTCCCATCAGCCCGGGCAGACGACAGAAATCCACTTAAGCGGCTGATGTGATTGGTTAAAGCTACGGGCCGCACTCTCAATCTATCGCACAGTGACAAGTGTCCCCCTAACATCTGCCATGCTCGACACTTGTCACTCGGGGAGAGGGCTCGACCACAGGTGGAAGGCTATAAAAGCCTTCACTCCCCAGGAGTAAAGGCAACTTTTTTAGAGAGGGGAAAAATTACAGAAGGCCCAAACTCTCTCTGAAATAGCCATTAGAGCTCTGCAGCTTCTCTGACACTTTCCTGAGTTTCTTCTTCCATCCCTTCCCTCATCCCTTTTGTTAACACTCAACTCTTTTAGGAAAACCTCTCCCCAAAACGGCCACCCCGTAGTTTAGGCTGGCGTGAGACAGGTAACCGGATCAGTTCAACCCAGAAACTGGTAAGCCTCTCAGGTGCTGACACCTCTAGAACCAAAACCAATAAAGCCTCTTGAACCAACCCAAACCAGCCAAACCAAAACCCTGAACCAACCAACCCAAAACCAGAAAATCTGAACCGACCCTAAGGCCCCATTTGGCTGAAACAAAAAAAAAAGGTTATTTCATCATTTTTCACTTAAACCGGAAGCCGAGCGTAGCCACTTCTCAAGCCAAGCCGAGGAACTCAAAGCAGGGGACCGCACACTTGAGAGAACCATTGCTACAGGTATTTTGGTATGTTTTCATTTTTATTTTTATCCATCTTGATATTATGAGAATTGAAAGCATGTTGAGAATGAAGTTTTTTTGTGAATCTAAACGTTTGTAATTGTTAAAATTTATAATGAATGTTTATTTGCAATTTTTCTTTATTTTATCTATTTGATAATTTTAGAGAATCTAATTTTTATGTGTTTTATTTATCTTACGTTATTAGTTTAGAAAGATTAGTTTATTTCCATTTAATGTTCTTGGTCATTTTTTAGGAATTTACTTTTATATTAATTTAAAAAAATTTTTTAGGCATTTAGAATTTTAGTATTTTAGGTTGTTTCTTAGAATTTCAGCAGTTTAGATTCTTTTTTTTTAGGATTTTATTTTGTATTTTAATGTGTTTAGGATTTTATACATTTTAATTTTAGAATTTTTCTCACATTTTTAGAACAATTTGAGGCATTTTCTAGACTTTTATTAGTTTTTTTTTTTTAGACTTTAGATAAATTGGCTAAATAACTTTGAACTAGGTAACCGGTTGAACCAGGAGTAGATGGGTGCCTAACACATTCCCATCTCTCAAATAAACCCTCTTACCTGAAATCTGGTTGGACCACTTAAAAATTGTACATTTTGGTATATTTTGCAATAAATTGATAAAACCTAGGTGACCATTCACACCCAAACTCTATGAATTGTGGCGACTCCAAAATAACACGATCGACCTAGGATCCACCCGACCCGTGGGTGATCACAGCAGGTTTGGTGATGATCAGGAGAATATGGACTTAAACTAAGTCAACTCAAGCCTTAAAGCACCAAGCTCCATTACCGGAGAAGAATGAGGATTTCCAAACCAATTAAACCTTGAAGATAGAAGAGGAAGCCTAAGGAGAAAGCCCAAGTAGAAGCCCAAAAGACAAAGTCAAATACCAGCCTAGAAAAAAGAGGAAAACTGCACTCTGCGATCGAGCACAGAGTCTCAGGAGCGATCGCATTGCGATCAAGCGCACCTGCATGCAATCGAGCGCATAAGGGGTTTCAGCAGTTACGTAATTGCCAAGTACTTTGGGTTTGCACGCAACTGATTGTCTTGTCTTTTTGGATGACGTCGAAACGGAGAAGGGCATACTAAAAGACTCCAGATAGGACGTAGATTATTATGAATTGATTGAGTGAAAATTAGATTGATTTTCGTAAGAAATTTTTCTTAGATCTGAGATCGGTTTTTCTGTTTTTGCATTTTGGAGAAAAGAAGAACTAAAGCACTTCAGCTGTTAATGGAGACGGAATTCTACACATCCATGTTGAAGACCAGCCCATCCATGAGCAGCTAAATTCCATGTGGAGTATTGATGTAAACTCTAACTTATTGATTATATATTAATCTCATGGTTTTTTTTAGGTTTTTAATTTAATTGTTTGATAGTTGCATAGTTATGAGGATTGCTAAGAATCAGATTTAATGTCTA
>JAUPMG010008283.1:0-29777 GCA_031762675.1 Pachysandra terminalis | reverse complement strand
GCTCCCCCGAGTCATGTGATTGACCTTTTCGATCAGTGGGACTTTTCTACTTTGGGGAAGAAGGGTCGGATCATCTAGAAGGTGTTATTTTTCTGCATCCTGTGGCATATTTGGGGCGAGCGTAATAATAAAATTTTTGAGGAGTCTTGGAGGAGCTCTTCTAGTCTCATTGATGTGATCATGGGTACTACGGCAGCTTGGTGTGGGGTCTTATTAGAGTTTCATAATGTGTCCTCTTCGGACTTTGTCAGATGTTGGGAGACTATTATTGCTTTATAGTGCTTTACTTTGCATTTCCTTGTTCCGTCTTTTATGCCTTTTGGGTCTTTTTGACTCTTTTTTCTGTATAGTTGGTTCTCTGTCTTGGGGAACTGGCTACCTTTTTGTGTCTTATGTACATTCTCCTCTTTTTATATAAACTTTCGTTATCGATCGAAAAAAAAAAAACTTGTATATAAGCCTCAGAAGCATTCTACCTTAATCTTATCTAAGTAACAATGTTCCGCTATTAGAAATGGAAAATGAACACACCAACATAAATTTGTCAAACGTGTTAAAGAAAGCCTACGTTGAAGGGAAACCCTATCATCGGCATATGCTTCGCCCCTTTCTTCAGAAAGTGTTGAGAGTCACATTAAAGCCTGTAGGAAAGTCAAGGGAAACAAGTCAACAACCAGAAATTGAGTTACATGGTTCCCTAATGATATTTAACTAAATACTGAAAAGCTTATTCCAGTTTTGGGGGTGGGACATAATTATGTGATTGATTTTCACCTTGGTGTAAGCATCATCAGATTCTTGGTGTAAAAGGGGGCGAGAACCAGTTCCCACTGCAGCAACTTGTCTTGCCAAGGCTTCTAAAGGTACATCTAACAAGAGAGTGATCCCTTGTTTCATAAGTTTCCTGATATTGCAATAAAGATATGATGCTTGTTTATTGAACTGAGAAATATGCTGCAAAGCCAGTTATATTATAAGGATGTGGAAGGAAATTTAGAGAGAGAGAGAGAGAGAGAGAGAGAGAGAGAGAGAGGAACTCTCATTTGCTAATCTCCATGAACAAGAAATTACCATTGATTTAAATATCGATTTCAATGGAAATTTGGCACCTTTGGAATAAGGAAATTTTGGGGAAAATATCACTATTTCGCCATATCTCCCATAATTATACAAAAATTACAAGACACGGGAAAATATTGATGAAAGGAAAAATTTAGTACCCTTCGGAAAGGGAAATTTCGAAGGAAATTACACTATATATTTGGAAAATTTAAAACCTTGGAAATTACCAATGAACACAAGTGGTGATCACGTTAATAGCCTGTGTTCTTAAACTGAAGAACAACTATTTACGGAATAGGATAGTCTTTGGTTTCTACCAATATATGCTTTAAAAAGAAAGGGGTTGTGATTAAAAAGCTTGTGCTCATCTCTTCTTGAGACCTATACCTTGAGAACTCCTAAAACTCATTGTCTAAGCTGACAAAATTAAGTGGGACAAAATGGCACAAGGAGCTTTGACAGTTCAGGGCATATGTGCATGTGAGATCGAGCTTTCCGATTCACAACTTGAAATTAATTTGTTATTTTGTTACAGGTCCCAAAGTTTCAATAAGGCCTAAGCTAGTCCACAAAATGAAAATACTTCCCCAGAGGACCATGAGATACACCTAAATTCCATTAACTTCCAATTTTGATGTAATGGTAAGTGCTTCTAAGATTTTTGAAGCTCCCGCATTCAGATGCACATTTATTATAATTATATGAATATACTTTATAAATTTATGTCCAAAGAAATATGGTTTGTCCTACTATGACAAGCAGCTGATAATACCTATTGTTTATGTATATTTCCTATGTCTTTTTTATGCATCTAATACTGCACTATCATCAACCATTATATACGTTGGTCATCAGCGATCATTATGATTTGAAGGATAGATGATTTGATCCTTGATATAAATGGCCTATCTACACTCTAGAACACCAAAGCTAACCTAAAAATAAAAAATAAAATCAATGTAGTAAATACTAAGAACTGGAACAATACCATACTAACACACAAACCACATCCTTACGAGGTATATTTTTTGAAAGGAGTAATGTACAGTAGAGGTGAATAAATAAACACGTGCAAATATAAATTTAAAGCAATAACCAAATAATATAAAACTCCAACGATGTCGTTCTTTATTACCATATCTTTTTTAGTGTATTGCCCGTCCCAACCTTGGAAAAGGAGGATTGTTTTAGGTTCACAGCCAGCATAAAACTCTGCTAAATCCTAAATCATGGATCTCGTGTATGGAAAAAGAATCCAGCAGGTAAATCAAATGAAATGCTTTAAGAGAAACCTCTTTATCTCTGAAGAAACTCTCACTGCGCTGCTTGAAGATTTCAGCAACAGGAGTTCCACCCACAGCCTTCTCTATCAATTTGTCACTGATGAACCCAAAAACACCATAAGAATCTATCTGTAGGTACACAACATTCCATACCATCTAAAAGATTCCATTGAAAAATAACTAGTTAAAGCAACATGCGACGCACAGGAGTAAAGACTTGAACCATGATCAAATCTTTATGATTTTATTAATGGAATTGACAATATCAGTCAGCACAACCCCCATTTAAACCAAACTGATAAGTGGGTTTATAACATCAAAGCCATCAACTCGTATACAATTTTTTTGGGGGTATATAATATATACACACATTAGGGATGTCCCATGCATTGAAATGAAAAAGAAAATGGAGAGAATATTGTTGGAAAACAATGAACATAGCCACTGCAGATAGAAAATTGGATTAAGATAAAGATGAAAAAACATAAAACGCATCAAACATGATTTTTAGATTTTGAAGGTTCTGCAAAGCGAAGAATTACTTGGACAAGGTGTTAAGTAACCAACATTGTAAGATTCACCCATAAACATCCATTTAGATGTTTTCAATCCTACAGTAACAAAAAAGAGAAACATGCGTATAGCAAGTGCATGGCCTGAAAATTCAAGGTTTGTAATTGCTTGATGATTTCAAATCATCAAGTCTCACGTTTTCTAGCTCCACCTTGTGTTAAATTTTGGAAACCACCACTGCCTCTCTAATTAACAGTAACATCTACCCTAATTGTCATCCTAACAATCAAAAAAATTAAAATTTAAACCGTTTATGGTTTCACCTCAATATCAATTTTTTTTTTTTTGGAAGGTAAGTACTGGTATTATTATAAAAGATGATCAATAACTGCTTTACAATCTTTGGTATCTAATACCTCTAGCATCCATTTCAAGGATGCTTGTAAGCTGACTAGGGATATTGTGTACATTAAAGTATGTGATTTCATCAATAACTTGTAAATAAGTAGAGAGAGTCAGCACCTGTGTTTGTCTCTCGAACTGTGTGTCACTTGGCATTCCTGAAACCACTGCATTTCCTGTTTGATTTGGTGAATAATCTCCCTCATTTGCCACTGTAAGCTTACTTTCAAGACCAATATTATGTGTTTCAAGAAGGTTATAATCAAAACTTAGCACGCTGATTTCTTAGTGCATAGAGATGTGATGATGGAGAGAAAAGAATTATGAGTTTAGTGTTTTTAAAAGAGGGGAAAATATAAAACATATCCAAATATGGAAGACTTGCAGACATGATGGAACCTGTTTTGTGAAGACTTCTATACAGGCTATAAGATCTTTTACAAACAAGATTTGTGAGTTCAGTTTAGAATAAGAATTATTTTGGTAACCTTTCCAAATCATGTATAAAAAATAAGCTTGCTACCAATTCAAAAGAGAGGCATGTTACTAAAAAAAATCTACTTAAGGTAATAAACAACTTAGAACAGAAAGGGTGAAAGCGAGACATGTGAATAATGGGTTGATAGTGGAACCATAAGTGATATTTACTATTTTCTTAATTTTCTGAACTTTTATTAGCTTCTGATGGGGAGGAGCTTCTATATTCAATTTTTTATAGGAAAAAATCAAAAAACTCTCAGAATTGAGTATTGGGAGAGGAAAGCCATGGGGGGCTCTACTGCCGCCACTATGATTTTCATGGAATAATAAGCTTACTACCAATTCTAAGAGATAGACATTTTACTAATTCTAAAAAATAGCTTCTAACCACATGTATTTAAAAAATTAGAAAGAGAAATGGTGAAAGCAAGAGATGTTCATAATGCTTTACCAAAAAAAAAAGAGATGTTCATAATGGGTTAGTAATGGGACCCATGGTTATATTTTACTATTTTCTAAATTTTTCTTAACAGAAGAAAGCCAAAAATTCTCATATTGAAGATTGAGGGAGGGGAGCCTTGGGAGACCTCTACCAGCCCCACTATGATTTTTATAGAATAATAAAATATGGAGTGAAAAAGAAAGAAAGAAATCAAGGTACTAACCTATCGAAAAAAGAATAACCTAGCACTTCTGACAAAATCTTGCCCACTGTTGTTTTTCCACAACTCATCAGTCCTGTATGCCACACTCCAAAGTGTTTTTACTGCTGGAAGTACTTCCACCACTAAATTAATTCAGATTACGGTTCAAATAAGAGAACTAACCAACAAGATATATACAGCATCCACTTAAGTACGTAGCAACCTCTTTTGATTTCTTCTGCATTTATACTAACATCCAGTAAGATGAACATGTAAAGTTGTCTTATGAGAAACAGTAAACCAAGATTAAACCAATTACCTGATATAAAACACCAAAACCTTTAAACAAAAAAAACCAAAAATGTTCCATTCCTGCCTGGGTACATGGACCAAAAGCAGTGATCATGAACAATATAATTTCATACCTTTAAAATCAGAGCTTCATCAAATAAATCATTTGCATTTTCTGATTCCTCCGCCAAAACTACAAAAAATAATAATAATAATAATAATAATAAGGATAGAAATCCGAGTTTCCAAACACAACCATAAGGATAGAAATTCAACTGGGAAAGAAACAACATCCCATTCTCACAATCCATGATGGTTACAATTCATACCTAGGGACATTTATTGCAGTTCCCACGTAAATGTTGGGGTGACAATTTTCCCAACCTACCACAAGGCAACCTCAATGGAGCTAGTCTTTTCCAAGAGGGTTCACTACCAATTATCTGAAAAATTAGGAAGCAAGGTCCACCAAAATCATTGTAAAGTACAAAGTTTTATATATTATTACGAGAGCAAGCTTTCCCATCGACTCAAACACCATTTTTTGTCATTTGGAAGCTCCTTCAGTCTCTTTCTTTTCTTTCTTCTTTTTTCTTTTTTCTTTTTTCTTTTTTCTTTTTCTTTTTCTTTTTCTTTGTTCTTTTTTTTTGAAAGAGGGTCCACCACTACATGGTACACAAATTCCAAAAATGGGGTATACCCAAATCTTCATATAATTCTTTTACGAAATCATATACATATATATAATTAAATAATGGATTAAATAAGTAAAAAAAAAAGTAGGAAAGATACTACACTTGTAATGCAGATTTTTTTTTGATGAATCACCTGCGATGCAGATTAGATAGGCTAGGCATGTTTCGCTTTGGGTAAGCATCTCTCAACGACTCTTTTCCCAATGAGCATCAAAAACAAAGAGAACAACAAAATTCCATGATGTCAACCAAACACCAGTACAATACCTATGAATTTTTATTTTTTTTTGATCCGTAAAATTTTTATTATTTTTTTTTATCAGTAGTGAAGATTATATATATTAGATTAAAAGATAAAAATAAAAGGAGCAAGAAGAAAGGAGGCTGTGTACACGAATTACGCCAACCAGCAAACAAAAGGAAAAGGCAAAACAGGGTAGAAGAAAGAGGGGGGAGAGAAGCCTGAGAGAGCCAATCAAAAGAACCCCACTGCTAAGCCATTAACAGTCCCATAACCCAGACCCCTCATTACAAAAGACACAAAAGATAACCCCTGAGAAATCTGAAGAGCAGAATACCAGCCAAAGAGGGTAGCCAAGACTTTTGAAGTACTCCCCGAAAGAAATACCTCCTTGTCATTGAAAGTCCTATTATTTCTTTCTAACCATAGAGTCCAGCACACCGCTGTTGGCACATATTCCAAAGAATACTTCCTCCCTTGGAGGGCTTCCTCCAACCCCAACTAACCAGGGCATCTTTAAGGCTGTGCGGTTGAACCCAAGGTCTCCCAAAAAGAGAGACAATAAAAGACCAGACCTTAAAGATGAAGGGGTAATGAATAAACACATAAGTAACTGATTCTGAGTCCGCCTTGCACAGAACACAGCGGTTGGGAAAAGCCCAACCCCGATGGATAATGTGGTCCAAAACCAATATCTTGTCCAAAGAAGTCATCCAAAGAAAGAAGGAGACGGGAATAGAAGATTTCCAAATGATCTTAGCCGGAGTAAAGATCTGGTTTTCCATCAATGAGAGATAAAAGGATTTCACAGAAAAACTTCTGCCACCGTCACAACACCACCTACAATCAACACCCCCCGACCCCAAAACAGAACCCTCCAGTAGCATTAAGAGTGCAGACATAGCAACCAGCTCACGATCAAAGAGACGACGTCTAAAAGGAAGAACCCAAGACGCCCCAACAGACCAAGAGTCCCTAACCCACGCACCCTTCTTGAGAGAAAGAATATATAAGTCTGGAAACTTCAAGCGAAGAGACAACTCCCCACACCAAACACTTCCCAAAAAAGATCCTAGAGCCACACCCGACCTTGAACTGAATTCTCTCAATGAAACTACCCTTCACACTCATGATTGCCTTCCACATCCCACATTCATATGCGTTTCTGCAGTCCTAAAGAGTACCACCCACCACTTAAGCACCTATACGTGGAAGCAATAACTCTCCTCCATAAGCTATCGACCTCTACCCCAAATCTCCATAACCACTTCAACAATAATGCATTGTTAAACTCCCCCAACAACCTTATCCCCAAACCGCCCACCTCTCTAGGTCTACAAACCTCCAGCCAATTCACCAAATAATACTTTTGAACCCCATTCTCCCCCTTCCAAAGGAGTCGCAAAGCTTCGATCTTCTTAGCCACCGAAGATGGAATATTCATAATGGATAGCATATAGGTTGGAAGGTTAGCTAAAGAGTTACTGATCAAGGTCAGTTTACCCTCTTTAGACAAGTAGCTACCTTTCCAAGAGGACAACTTCCGCTCCAACCTTTCCATAACCGAATCCCAAACCGACACCTTCTTATAACTTGTCCCCAAAGGAATGCCCAAATAACGAGAAGGAAGACGACCCACTTTACACCCAAGATTATAAGGCAAGGAATCCACTTGAACCCTCCCCGAACCCAAAGATCTTACTTTTGCTCAGATTTGTGTAAACCTGAAACAGCCTCAAAACAAACCAAAATGCATCTAATAATTCTTAATTGACTACCAATAGCTCCACAAAAAATAAGGGTATTGTCAGCAAACTGAAGATGGGAAATACAAAGACCACATGGATTAACCGAAAACCCTTCAATCAGATCCCTGCTAGCCGCCTTCTTTATCATCAAGCTCAAAGCTTCCATCACCAGAATAAATAGGAAAGGTGAAAGTGGATCACCTTGCCTAATCCCCCGAGATGATCTAAAGAATCTCGTAGCCTCCCCATTCACTAAAACTGAATAAGTAACAAATGAAATACAAGTCTTTATCCAATTTCTCCATTTAATCCTGAATCCCATTCTTCTCAACACATGAAGTAAAAAATTTCAATTAACGAAATGGTAAGGATTCTCGGCGTCTAATTTACAAAGGATGCTAGTAGTATTATCCTTGAGCTTCGAATCCAAGCATTCATTGGCTATTAGAACACCATCCAAAATTTGCCTACCACTAACAAAAGCCATCTAGTTCTGAGAAACCAACAATGGAAGAACCCTCTTCAGTCTATTAACCAGCAATTTGGAGACAATCATATAGAAACTGCCCACCAAAGTGATGGGCCTTTAGTTCACAAGCACCCTCCTTCTTTGGAATAAGAGATAAAAATGCCACATTGGCGCTTCTTTCAAGTTCTGATCTAGATAAGAACGCTTCAACAGCTTTCAACAGATCCTCCTTAATAACTGAGCAACAAGATTTGTAGAACGCGAAGGAAAAACCATCAGGCCCAGGGGCTTTGTCCCCTTTTAACTCCTTAAAAACTCCCAAAACCTCCTCTTCAAAAGAGGGTTGTTCCAAATCATTCCTCACCTCCCTCCCAAGGCAACCAAACTCCAAGCCTTCCAAACCTGAAACTCGTCTATAGCTTTCCTCTTCTGAATACAACTTAGAGAAGAAATCTTCCACAGCGTTCCTGATACCAATCTCCTCATCCACCAACACCCTATCCACCTCTAACTTATGAATAGAATTGATACGATTGCGGGCCTTGGCCATAGCATGAAAGAATTTGGTGTTCTTGTCACCTAATTTCAGCCACGTAGCCCGTGACTTCTGTCTCCAACTAAATTCCTCCAATCTGGCCAGCTTTTTGAATTCGATTCTCAGAATCTCCTTTTCCTCCCATTCTATAGGGTTGAGGCCCCCAGACTCCTTGGCATCAAGGACCTTACTTTTGTCCATGACATCTTTTTTGAGGGAGTCCACCCTACCAAAGGATTCTTTATTCAACACCTTAATTTTATCTTTAAGAAGTTTTAACTTTCTGCAAAACACATGAACTGCATTACCACACTAGACCCATGCTTTTGCCCTTAACGGAAAATAAATTCTTTTTCCACCCCATAGTCATACCTCCAACAGCCCCATTAAAGGGTATTGACTCCCAGGGACTGACTCCCATTCAGTGCACAGTTTATTAAAACCTCAGCAACTTATATATATATTGTATATCTTATTTGAGGGGATGCTGTGTTATCAAGAATAGTAGGGATAAGAATGGATACATTGTTTTGGATATACATGCATGTTACGCGTGTTGTATGATCCGTGATCTCTTGGATCCCAAGGCAACCCATCACAGAGCAAGTTCACTGTGACTCACCACAATTTTCTTCTGGAAATAACTTGTGCATATTGATTACACGTAGATTCTTGATGTGCATTGCAGCATGGAGATATTTCCAAGCATCTCTCTAGACATACGTCCGATTGACACGTCCTGGTCAAGAAAGGATATTTTGGATGGTTTTCTCAATAAATAGCAGAGCATGCCCTTGAATCTGATTCATTCATCCTCTAAGAGAATAGTGAATAGATCAAATCTTCTCTGAACGTATACTACGTGAAGGAGACAAAAAGTGATAACTTATCTGATCATTCCAGAGACTTCGAATCCCTCGATTATTGAGGTTCCTTACTCTGTGGTGTGCATTCTTGTTGGCATACCTGACATCTAGATCTCCTCTCTCTTTGCTCCTTTATGTCTTATCCACAGGTCATATTTAAGAAGAAACGCTCTTGATAGAACAGTTGCAAGACAGTTTAGGCTCTCTTGAGACAGACTTTCCCGACTACATCTTTGTTGATGCATTTGTATTGTGAATTCTAGTTTTATCAATTTAAAGCATTCAAATTCTTATCTGTTACAAATTCTGCATTACCAGTATTTGACAGTTCAATCAAACAATCTTGTGGTGCTTAACTACTTGTGCCCAAGGATTATTTAAATAATTGAGAAATAATGTCTTATATAGATTAGTTTGCAAATTCGTTATTCCAATTCATGTTTGCTGATAATATAATAAGTTTCTCAGAGATTCTAGAGTTCAAGCAATGACATTATATTCCCCTTCTAAGGATCGCAATGAAGAGGGTTAAACAGATAATATGTCCAAACCTATAGCGTTGTTAATTAAGCGTGATTATCTAAACGAATTTTACATGTAAAAAAGGTAACGTATTTGATTTTCTTTTTTGAGTTGCATAGATGGTAAGGGTGCAAAATCTATCCTAACGTATCTAACGGTTCGAACCTGTCAGGTAGGGCTATAAATGAGCTGAGCCTACCCAAGCTCGGCTCAAGCTCGTTAAGATAATGAGCATTTTTTGGGGCTTAAACTTGACTTGTGAGTCTAATTATACAGCTCTAGCTTGGCTCGTTGACAACCCTATTGTCAGGCATTTCAATGAATGCAGATTAACTTGATGTAAGGTGTTAATGTCCTTAGGTAAACCCCCAACATGGTGATTGGGTTGGGTCGGATTGATGGGTGGGTTTATAAAGGAAATGCGTCTAATCCACCCATTATTCAATTAGGTCTAGGTGACTATGTCATGACTTGATACATTTATTACTAGAATCAATCCAAATCATTGCCAAACAATCAGTCCCCATTTGGAGTGTGTAGAATCAAACCCGAAACTCACTCTACCCAACCTATGTGTTCTGAGTGCGGGAACTAATAGAGCAAATATGAGTATTGTAATATGGTGATTGGTGGGAGTATCCTATCAACTCAAGGAGTGATTCAAGGAAAAAATTGAGATGAAGATGTGATTAAAAAGATTTAGTAAAGTGATTCAAGGAGCAGATTGAGATTATGAAGATTTGATTGAAGAGATTTAGAAGATGGTTTGAATTCATTTCTTAATTAGAGATTGGAATGAGTTAATTTCTATATTTATCATTGCGTCTTTTTTTTTAGTCTAAGCACTCTTTTAAGCATGAAAAAATATTAAGATGGATCATACACAATAATGAAGAGAACATTATCAGGTGCCTCTAAAGGTATACAAAAAAAATTTTAGAGGATTCATTCCTTGTTCTTGGAGCTGAGAAGCCTCAAGGTCTGCCCCTCTCTTCAGAACTGGCAGAATTGCCCCATGCCGATTCAGAGTGGGAGCAGCTTCTACAGCAAATTCAACACTTCAGAAACATTTTCAGAATGTAACAAAAACTATTTGTGGGACAAATGCATTATATATCCAGACATACATAAGGACACAAATAAAAACAGAACAATAGAGAACCAATTAAACATTTCAATTCATTAAAGAGGAGAAATACCCAAGAAAAGCATGTCATAAGTTCAAACTATAATGGAAATATATAAACCATTGATTATATGTATGCATCATGAAGCTCATTCCTGATGTATGTGGCCATATTTCAAACTCCAGCTTCTCAACATTCCAACATCATATGCAGAGGCTGACAAATCCTGTTTTCCCATTTTAAGGAATTCAACACGAGCTCGAAGGAGGCGATTCTGTGCTTCAGCCTTTTCCAAAGTGTCCACCAGGTACTCTATTTCATCCATCTTTGCCCTTGACAGAGATTGCTCGGCATCTCCTATATTTGTCCTTTCTGTATACAAAATGTCAAGACTTTGTTCATCCGCAAGTTGCTCAACGGTGTCAAGACAGGTTCCCACCTGTGTTTCAAAACACAGACACTCGAACTCTTCCTCTATATTTTCATGCAGAGAAGTAATGACCTGAATAAACAACCGATAAAGACCTTCTTGCTCATCACAGGTGAACACCGAAAATGCTTTGAAGAATTCCTCCTTTGAACACGTTGTTAGCATAGAGCGCAAACCCAGCTTAAATGACTTCTTTAGATTCAATTGTCTCGATCCCAAAGGAGGAAGTTGACCCATTTTGTCCATTGCACAGAGTAGTAGATAGTAGATAATCAATCACAAGATTGTCGAAGTGTTCCCTGGTTTGAGCTTTAATTTTTCTCCTTGTGGTGAGACTTGAGCTTTGCAGTAATGATCTGAAGAATGGGGTTTGGGGTTTAATAAAATCTGAAGAATGGGTTTTTGCTTTGGGGTTTTGCAGATTTTTTTGTTTTTTTTTTTTGAAGGAAGAATAGGGATTCGGCTAGGGTTTGGATCAAAAATCGGTTGCAACGATGGGGTATTCGACTGGGTTTTGAACGGTTCAGATTGGGTCTTTTTATTCGATTGGCCGAGGTTTTTGAAGGCTTTGGAAGAAGATTAGATCGGTTTTTCCCTCGATTTTTTTCCCTACATTCTTCTCTGTGATTTTTATTCCTCCGATTTTCTCCCCCTAAAAGCTTCGATTCAGCCATCTTTTAATTTCTTTTTTCCATTTAAATCCCAACGGGATCACTTTATAATCACGTTAAATTTAAATTTAACGATGAATTACATTCACATCCTCTTGGGTTTGACATAATGGCAACAAATACCCCCTCAAACCTTGACCATCACAATCACCTCCCCTAGTAGTTTAAAAGTATGTTATAACAACTCCTTCAGTTAATAAACGTCAATAAAGTAACGGAATATTTGTTTTTTTTGCTTATAAGAGCACATTTTAAGGACAAAAATATCTTTATATACATTCTTTTATGATCCTAAGAACAAGATAGGTAATCATATGGAAGAAGAAACAAGTTTCTTGTAATATTGAAAATTGTGAAAATCCCAATTATCACTTATAGAATAAAAATTAAATTTAAAAATTAAAAAGAAAATAAATGATAAAAAAATAATAAAAACAAAAAATAAAAAATAAAATAATTAATTAATTAAAATATAGTTGATGTTTATTACAGTTATTATTGATTGAGGGGTATTATGGTCAAATGATCAGAGTATGTTATAAATCGTTAGACTCCTCTAGTTTGGTCTAATAAGGGTGTTGGTTGTAATGGCCAAGGTTTGAGGGGGTACTTATTGCTATTATACCAAACTCAAGGGGGTGTTAATGTAATTTATCCTAAATTTAATAAACTTTGAATTTCTTCACAGTATCACAATCGACCCGTGCTGATTGTCCCATTACTTTATCATCCTTTTCGGTGGGCAGCATCATTGTCATCCGGAACCATTATCCATGAGTCTAAGCTATTTCTCTTATCATTTGAAAAATCAACATGAATTTGATAAATATATCATGTGATGGTGCTTGTCAGATGCCATTGTCATCGATCATGTACCTTTGTTGATGTGTTATATGGATAGAACAATATGAGCCTCAATGGGCTAGACCTCAATGGGTCAAAAAGGGGACAGACCTTTATAAATCAACGCCTCTGTGAGTCAAAGAAGCTTCTTTGACAATGTAATGGACCTCTTTGGGCCAATAGCTCAATGAACTTGCCTATGATCATTGCCAATGCAGTCACGAGCCTTGAAAAAAGGGCCTCTTTGGGCCTTAAAAATGATATTCGGATCTTGAGTTTGGTCTTGACAAAAGGGACCACTGGTCCTGAAATGGGCCTCATGGGCCAAACATGTGGGCTCTTTGTAGCCACAAAATTCCCCCCCACCCCCCTTTCCTTTTTTTTTGATCTTTTCTCTCCACACAACCAACAAACGGTTTGAACTCGATAAAAAAAAATGGCTTGACAATGATGAATAATAGTTTACCAAGTGACGATATGAGATGACAACTATTCAATGAACAAATGGCTTTCTTTATCTTTGTAAGCAACCATCTCTTGGGTGTTCTTCAGTGAAAAGATGTCTCTGCTCTACGAGATTCTTGGTTGAATCAATAGTTGTGCTTGTGAAAGTTGATACAGTGAAGCAAAGAGTGGAAGTTGAATATCAGACATTGTAGATGCTTTAGATTTATTTAAAAATAAAACTAAATAGTAATAAGGGGCTGAAAAGAAAAAAAAAATAATAATAAGATAAATGGCTTAGGCTCATGGATAACGGTGCCCAGTGGACGACAATGATGTCGTCCACAGGAAAGGGTGATAAAGTAGTGGGACAATCAACACAGGCCAATTGTCTGCTCTGATACCATGAAGAAATTCAGAGTTTATTGAAATTCAATGTGATTACAAAGGGATCCTAATTGGGATTTAAATTGAAAAAAAGACACAATGATAAATATAGAAATTAGCTAATCTTAATCTCAAATTAAGAAATAAATTCAAACCATATTGTAAATCTCTTCAATCAAATCTTCATAATCTCAATCTTCTCCTTGAATCATTCTATTAAATCTTTTTGATCAAATCTTCATTATCTCATCACTACTTGAGTTGATAGGATACTTCACTACTCACCGTATTACCATACTCGCATATAATTGCTCTATTAATCCATACATGGTATAAATAACTTCAATGGTGTTGACTTCACTCAATCTTGAGTTTTTAAAAAATAACATGCAAAATTTTAAAACATGTCATTTTTTAAAAATTAAATACATATTTTTTTATTAATAATGAAGATGATATAAATGGGAAAAAGAGGGTAAAACATACAACAAAAGGTGGGAAGAATCCCCAAGGAGGGGAGTCAAACCCAAAAGAAGTGAAAGGAAAAGAAAACAACAACAACTACTACATCAAGGCCATCGACTCCAACCAACGCGTGATATCTAAAGTGGATATGTCTCTGAAATTAGGTAACTCACAAACCCATGAGGTCACCAAACTCATATTATATTCGGTCAAGGAACCAGCACTAATCCTATTATCCTCAAAAATCGGTCGATTTCGCTCGCTCCAAATACTCCAAATAATGGCAAAGAACACCGCTCTATACAATATCTTGCCCCTTTTCCAAGTGAAGGGAAACACCATTGGTCCAGTAAGTCACGAATCATTCTCGGAAAATCCCAATCCACCCTGGATGAAGCAATAAAGTACTTCCAAATAAAATAGAAGAGGCAAAATCACACAATAGGAATAAATGGTCCACCAATTCACTCGCCCATAGGCATATAATGCAAACCTGTGGGGACAAGGCCAACCACTTTCTTCTCTTTTGAAGATTATCAATAGTATTGATGCGGTTCAAGAGGATAGTCCAGATGAATGCTTTGACCTTAGGAGGGGTAATAGACCGCGAAAGAAGATTAGTAGAAAATGTGGGGACAGACTGAGTGATGCTATCTGACCAGAGATACTGAAAGAACGATTTTGTGGAGAAGACCCCACTCGAATCAATACACCATACCCTGTAATCAGACGAAAGATCATCAATAACAACATTCTTAAGAGACTCAAAAAGGGAGGCTAACTCAACAGCATCCCTAGATCTTGTAGGCCTTCGTAGAAGGAGGTTCCATGAGAGACCCGAAACAGACCAACTCAAGACATCAGCAACAAAGGACTCTTGAGACAACTAACCGAAACAACCTTGGAAAAACCGTAGCTAAAGGTACCTTCCCCCACCACCTATCAGTCCAAAACCGGATGGAAACACCAGATCCCACAAAGAATTTAACAAGGTTACAAAAATCAGGGAAAATACCTATGATAACTTTCCAAGGACTAAACACAAAGATCCTGGCCTTCAGATTGATATCCCACCCATTTGCATGAGTATCATATTTGCTTGCAAGGGTGGATCGCCAAAAATCCTCTTTCTCAATAGTGAATCTCCAAATCCTCTTGCCTAACAAAGTTGTAGTCCTCATCTGAATATTTCCCAAGTTAAGACCCCATTCACTCTTATCCCTATAGACTTCTTTCCAATTCACTAAATGGTCCTTCTTGTACCCTCCCCCCTCCTACAAGAAATCCCACTGAAGTTTCTCTATTCTTCTAATGATTGACATAGGGGCTTTAAATAAAGACAGGTAATGTATAGGCAAATTCCCAAGGGAAGCTTGGATCAAAGTAATGCAACCTCCTAAAGACAAATAGTTGTGTTTCTACGTGGCCAATCTCTTTTTCATTTTATCCACAACCAGATCCCAAAAAAGAGCACTACAATGGTTCCCATTGATAGTGAGGCCCAAGTATTTATCACGAACCAAACCTGGAAATCTCAATGGACTCCCCAAGTTTAAATTGTAACTCTCACCCCATATTCATATGGGAGTGGATAAACAATACATAGCCAAATCATAAAGTAAAATCTGAGAATTTATATAATATTGAAAATACAGTCAAAGTATGACTATTACATCCAAAACAAACATAACATGGCATTGAAAAATAAAATAAAATCATGTAGTTTCATGCTTCAAATCAATCCCTATTAACTATTGAAAATCAAATCTATTAAGTACTGAATTACATCAAGTAAATCCTACTACAAGTTTTACTAAAATCATCAAGTAAAACCCTAGTAATAACTTCTATCTTCAAAACATCCTTGTCCACCATCTTGATCCTCACGTCCATCATCTATAGGTCTTGAAAATGTTATGCTAAAAAGCGAGCTATACTAGCTTAGTAAGTAAACAAGTCTAACAATGTTTATGCTTGAAGTAGGGACAATACCACTCTTTAAAGGTAATCCATATGAATAATAAATGAGTGGAATATATAAATGTATGATCAATATGCAATAAATGCGTGATGAGTGTTCAATACACAAACAAATATGGGTGAAAACAATATAGTCCATTCATAGGTCAACAATGATTTAAGTAAGTCAAATAGTCTCGTAATCTCACGGGTATCACATGAGACATTTAAACAAGTCATCTCAGCAAGGAAATCCATATAAACAACTTGTAAGTTCAGATTTAGGTAATACACACAAGCAATGATTCATAGGCATAATCAAGTCAGCAGCACATGAACACAATCCTATGGTTCAAGCAATCATGATACAATCAATAATGAATATGTGAAGAGTAAGCTAATAATCATGTGATATGGATAATGATGAAATATAATGTAATATGCAATGCAATATGCTGGTTCAATTATTAATACATGTTGTGCACTTAAGTATAATCACTACATGTGATTTAAGACAAATAATCTAATATGCAATGCAGCTGTATAGTATTCGTCTTTATGTATATTCACACATCATCAAACCCCTAGCTAAACAAGATGAAAATCATCCCCTGAATACAAGACCAGAATAGGGGGTTATTCTATGTGTGCATCATAGTTTCTAGGGTCTTCGACCTAGAGGTTCCAATTTCCTCACTTATTTCTGATCATGGGGTTAAATCCCAGGACTTCACCAATGTGAAAGGTTCCTCATGATTCATACATAAGCCGATCTACTAACATAATTTTACTCTCATAATTCGGATGTTGGGCTTCACCAATGTGAAAGGTCCCTCACCTATCATCTTCTCACAAATCTCTTGGGAATAAACAAATCAATTGGTCTATTGGGATGTACGGTCCGGTCCCTCAACACATGCAAATAGTACAACCAGAATTTCCTCACCTATTATGATTTCCAAATCATAATACTCTCGTTATAATCATAATCTCAAGCAATCTGAAGTTATGATGATCAAGTCAATGCATTAGACCAACACAAGGTCATGATGCAATAAGAATGGCATATGCTGTGCAAATGAGAAAATGCGCATTAACTAAGCATTCAAGTATGTGTACAATGTGCATTATGATCTAACTATTCATGATGGCAACGAACATATAAGAAATGTAATCTAATGAGCATGATATATAAACAATGAGGAATTACATCAAAATATTAGCAGTCCATCAAACACATGCATACAATGTATAATTTGGTATAGTAATCATAAGGGTATATCAAATATCCTATGTTCCTTAAATATAGCAATCAGGCCCATGGAGAAGTCAGTTTATGCAATATGAGTTCAAGTCAAACATCAACAATTTAGCAAACATAACAATTAACTTCATAATGAGAAAATTATATAAAATAAACATACTTGAGCAAAACTAATATCATAATTAATCTAATTAGGTCCTATTAATCATGTATGTGAAATCTCAAGTCAAACGCTCGGTCTATCGAGTGGGTTTGGAAGGGTTTCGGTGGACTCTTCGGTATACCGAAGGGTCTGCCGAAATACATCTTGGGTTTCTGGGTTTGTCAACTTGTCAGATTCGGTAAGATCTTGGAATGCCGAGGTGTCAGGCTCGGTAGCTTTTCCAGTAAGCCAAAAATATATCTGTGATGCTCGTTTGGGTCTCGGTAGGCTTTCGGTAGCTTTTACAAAAATCCAAAACACACACTATGAGGCTCGTTAGGGTTTTGGTATGCTGAGTAGGCTGTCGAGGTTTTCTGGGTTGGTTCGGTAGGCTGTTCGGCATGCCAAGGAGGCTGCCGAACTTCGGGGTCTTCACAATACTCCATAATTCTCATCCTTCTTCAACTCAAATCACAAAACATTGTTAAGTAACCTTTCTTAGTATTGAATTCCGAACAAAACCCAATAAATAGATCATATAAAACAATACTTTAAAATCAACTCACCATTTCCCACCATTAAAACTTGGAAAGCAAGTAAACCATTAAATACTTCATACACAATGAAAAACAACATATGCTCCTATTAAAATCATAAATAATGATATACTCGAGTACTTACCTTGGTTTGAAGGTTGGTGTAGAGAATTACACCTCTTGATCTTCTTCTTCTTCTTCTCCAAGCAATGAATTAACCTCCTATGGTCTTTTGTTTATATAGACACTTAGAGACTCTAATATTAGAAGCTATCAGCTTTTAATCTTAGCCCTCAGATGGATATTTTTGAATCTCAACCCTTAAGTGGATTTCCCAGCCCATGTGGGTTTCTAATATTGATTTCCTTCTAATTCTATTTTAGAAGCTTAGCTTTAATTTGAATAGCTTTAGTTTCTAGAAGCTTAATTTCCTTCTAATTTTGTTTTCCAGCCCATGCTGGTTTCCAATTATAAGTTTTTAATCTCAACCATTCATTGGGAATTGAAGGCTCCTACAAGATCCTAGCCATTGATTTAATATTGAGATTCTTACAAGATCTTAGCTACATGTCATAACTTTAGAAGTTATGATTGTGTGTGATGCACCTAGTTTCCTGTAGTACAACCCACCAATCACAATCAGTCAAAAGTCAAACATGACAGTCAATTACTAAAATTTTAAATCCACCGCAAATTTTTTATTAATTACACATTAGCCCTATTATTTTTTGTTGGGTTATTACAGTATTTCATATCCCCCCCCCCCCCCCCCCCACACACACACACACCTACCTCACACCCCAACCAACTAGCCCACCATTGTATGACCTTGTCCTCAACACAAATACCAATCAAACTGCTCTTCTCCAAATTTACCATTAGACCGAAAAAATATCTCAAAGCACCTTAGGATAAATTTAATCTAAAAAACACACTCCATAGATGCATCCAAGAAAATGCTTGTATCATCGGCAAATTGGAGATGAGAAACCTCAATTTTCTCCCTACCAACCCTAAACCCTTTAATCTTACTCAACTCATCGGCTTTAGAGATAAATCAACTCAATACATCACTTACCAATGCGAAGAGAAAAGGGAATAGAGGGTCCCCTGTCTCAACCCATGAGAGGACGACACTAAACCCGCAATGCCCCCATTCAAGCAGAATGGAAACTGAACATTTCTAATACACCCACTAATCCACTTACACCTTTTGACCGGAAATCCCTTCCACTTAAGGACTGACTCAAGGAAATCTCACTCAACCCTATCGTATGCCTTCTCCAGATCCACCTTCAACACTAGCTCTGGCTCTCCCAATCTACCTCTCTTCTACGCATTCCTTAGCAATAAGGATGTTATCCATGAATTGACGCCCTTTGATGAATGCACTTAGATTCCCAGTCACAACTACCCCCATGACCTCCTTCATTCTATTGGCAAGGACTTTAGCAATGATTTTATACACACTGGTGATCAAACTGATAGGCCCACAGTCCTTAACTTTGGTAGCACCCGCCACTTTGGGAATAAGCACTAAGAATGAAGCATTTGTGGCTTTATCGATCACCCCATTTGAATGAAACTCTTTCATGACACCCAATAAGTCCACTTTAATAATATCCCAGTAGTCCTGGAAGAAAGCCATAGTGAAGCCATCTGGGCCGGGGCCTTGTTCCTATCCATCCCCTAAATTGCCTTCTTAACTTCTTCCTCAAACAATCTTTCTATCCAAGTGGCACTTCTCTCATCTAATTTTGGGTCTTCCAACTTATCCAAATTAGGGGTGGCAATGGGCCAGGTGACCCTCCCGGCCCGAACAGCTCGACCTTACGATTCGACGGGCTTGGGCAGGGTAAGTGGCCAGTAGAGCCAAGCCGGGCTCAAATTTAAGGCCCGATTAAATTTTTGGGCTAGGCTTGGGTTCATGCTAGATTGGCCCGACCCGACATTAATGAATAATATATATGATTTTTACTTAACTATATCAACATCTTGTGCTGTAGCTTAGTGGTGAAAATACCACATTTTCCTTGTGGAAGTTTGGGTTCAATTCTTAGCAGCAACAAAAGATAGATATTTTTGTCTTATTTATACAAACATGGGCGGGCTTGAGCTTGACAAATTAAATCATGGGCAGGCTTGGGCAAAGAGTGTTAAGCCCAAAGCTCGGGCCAACAGAATTCCTCTTATATATAGGTTGTGGCCCAGCCCGAGCCCGTTGCCACCCCTAATCCAAATCCACCCTGAATCTCTGTTCTGACGAGTACAAGTCCGAATAGTATTCAATAAGAACCCCTTCAATACCTTTATGGTCCTCAATAAGCACTCCATCTTTTTCCAACACAGTATCTAGTTTTTTTTTTCTTCCTGAAGTTGGCCATCTTATGGAAAAACTTAGTGTTACCATCCCTTCCATAAGCCATGTAATCCTAGACTTTTGCTTCTAACTCACTCCCCTTCCTTAGCCATGTAATCCTAGACTTCTGCTGAAAATGTTTTTCCTATCCTATTTTACATTGAAAGAAACGGAACCTTATTGGCAAAGGACCAGAATGAAATCTGTCTACGTACCTTGCAAAAAGTTTTCCTGTTTTTATATCTGGGTATTTTATATTTATATTATTCCCCTTCGGCTTCCTTATCACTTGTCACAATGATTTTGCTGCCATATCAGGAAGTGTTGCATTGTTGTATCAGTCTCTTTAGTAGTTAGTCAAGTCCTTTTCTTTTTCAGCGTTTATAATCTCTGAACAACTCTAGAATTGGTCTTGTGCATCATAAGATAATTGAAATCCCACCACTTGTAGAGATATTCATGGCCATAAGTTATTCATACTTCCATGCCTAGAAGTTTCAGTTACGTCGTTCTGTTTTGAATCACTTGCTTCTTATGTATCCATTCTTTGGTCCTACTGAATTTGTCCTTTTCAATAAAAATCTATGGCGGCTTCCGCCGGAAACACATCAGCAATTGCTTCTTTTGCCAGGTGATGTAGCTGCAAAGCTGGTTTCTCGTGTAACTGCAAGAACAATTCGGAGACTTTTTATTTGAAAGCTGTCTACTGTCTGGAAGTGCTACTTTCAGGGCACTAACGCGGCAGGTCTTGTTTCTCTGCTGAAAACGACCTATCCATACTGGTGGCCAACATATGGACTAGGGGGAACCCAAAAGTCAAAAGAAAATACTGCTTGATTTTTTTTTTTCCCTGGTACAAACAGACAACCGTGTTAAAAATGACAAGCAGTGGCACAATCCTGTATAGTCCCTGTGGCTGAGGTGTTTATTTGCAATAATATCTTCGGATTTCTAAGCTAGCGAGCTTTGGATTCAACAACAATGCTTGGAAGGGAAACAAAAAGATAAGAAAGTAAAGTAAAATCAACAAAGCTTCTGTAGACAACGCAAGTCATGAGGTGCAAATTTGTTGCATGTTAAACATTCAACTCTCTTCTCCTTTTTCACATTCTAATTTTTACTACCAATGACATGGTATTGGTATAGAATATGAATTCAATTTCCAATTTTTCACATTCTAATTTTTAATACCAATGGCATGGTCATCGTATTGAAAATGAATTCAATTTCCAATATAGTGTGACATGCAGAATGAATTGGATTCGTGATGTAGGATGGAAAAATGCATGCTTCTGAACGTTTTTTGAGTTTTTGACTGAAGATGAAGATTGCTTCCTCTAATCTGGGAGCATCAGCAACCATAAAGGATTTGTATAAATCCCAGTAAAGTAGTTGCTGCTTGTGAAGATGGTCACACTGTACACACACACACACACACAGTAGTCAAATGGCTATAAAGCAATATATGAAATCGTCCAGAATGACTCGAGGCACACAATCTCAAAAATATGGAACAGCTAAAGAACATTTGTTTCATCTATGCAGGAGGCAAACTGAGTGGGGGAGGAAAATTACAATTAAAATGCTCCTCCCTGCTTTCTGTGATTTTCCAATCTTTTTTGAGCAAGAACTGGTACTTTAATGAATAAATTAAACACAGGCACCCGGGTATACAGCACATAAATGAGTACTATTCAGACGGCTATGAAAACTTTGCATTGGCCATGTCATCTTTTCCCTTAGGAAATCCTCAATTTGTACAAAAGCCTGCCAAGAAATAAGAGGGTTGAAGATCAACAGCCATACAAACTCATAATTAGCCAACCATCACAAGCACAGGACGCCAGATGCCAGGAACATCAATATATTGGATTATCCAGAACATATTTTGGCACAAACATCAACTACCAGATGATGATCAAAATCATCCCAAAATGTGAAAGGGTGGTTTCCTGTGTCTTACCGGATTACATTATATCATTCATACAAATTATGCTACTATCAGTACAATGCATAGCCCATCAATATGTTGGTCTGAAGCACTTTACAGCCAAACCAACTAGTTGGAAATAAGCATTGATCGACTGAAAAAAGAATTGTCAATACAAAGCAAAGCTCATCGCTGATGGTCTGCAGAACTTTAAGTGCTTGACTGAAAGAAACTTGTATTGAAACACATGGTTCATGAAAGAATAAGTATGGTTTGTCATACAGATTGTGGATTAGTATGATAGCGAGAAATGTAAAAGGAGAGAGTACAAGCAGTTAGTAAAATGATGGTAGGACAAGGACAAGATGCAGACGTAAGATAAAGAAATGAAGGGCAACTAAGAGACCTCAATTGCAATAGCAGTTGGTGTGAGTTCAGATACATCGCCATGACCCAGCTTAGCTGCGATATCTATACATTGAAACATTTAACATATTTAACTTTCGCTAATAGAAGAAATAAAATGAGATAAAAAGAATATACATGCAGCATGATATGTCAAGATTCCAAAGTTTCCTCTATGAGAAACACATCTAGTATCAATGAATGTTCTAAATACAAAACTGTAATGCATCCGTCTCCCAGCCCAAATCTCTGCTCCAACTGGCTGATTAGATACTTGTACACAAGGTGCAATTCTAAGAAGCTATGTAGCAAGGATACTTTTTTTTTTTTATTAATAACCATCAGGGAATAATATATATAGAGGCAAAAACAGAAATACAATGAGAACAGCAAAAAAGGTCAAGCAATCAAGGAGAGCACCTAGCCGGAGCAGGAAACAAAAATAGTGATACAATAGACCTCCAGGCCATCAAGCCCAAAAGTTCACAAATGGAGTCTGATCACCCGCCATCACCGATCATCTCAGAAGTAGGTATCCCCACAAACATCACTTCCCGGGCAATGCCATCTCTGGCCAACCAATCCGCCATCCCATTACCCGATAATAAACCGGTATATTGGCCAGTGCTGCCTTAATTAAAGTGATATGACCTCACAGCGATAATAACCTTTTTACCAAGATGCCAATCTCTTCTCTACCTTAGTAATCACCGGGTCCCAAAAGCTAGATGCCTTAGGATTTCCCCCCTAATGGGAGCCTTAAATATGTCAAAGGCCAACTTTGCATACTACACCCTAGAACTGAAGCAAACACCTCCACTCTATCCTGTGCCAAATTCAACCCAGCAAGGCTACTTTTATCCAAGTTAACCTTAAGACCCAACACCATCTCAAATCATCTAACAATGGACTTAATCCAATAATTTTGGGTTTCATCCACATGTAAGAAAAGGAGGGATCATTTGCAAACTGTAAGTGGGAGACACAGACGCGCTCTCGCCCTATCTAAAAAACCGATATTAGCCCCAACTCCTCCCCTTTAGCTAAGAAACAGCTTAGAACATCAGCTACCAAAGTGGGGGTGACAACGGGTCCCCTTGTCTCAATCCACGGGACATAGCCACCTGGCCAACCACACCACCATTCCACAAGGAAAAAACTACATTACGAACACAACCTGTTATCCACCTCCATATAAACCCAAACCCTTTCCATTCTAGAACCTAATCTAAAAACTGCCACTTCACAAGATCATACGCTTTCTCCAAATCCAGTTTCAGGATCATACTTTCCCTGGCATTCCTTTTCCATTCATCCACCACCTCATTGGCAATAAGGGCGCTATCTAAGATCTGACATCCTGCAATAAACACACTTTGGTTCTGGGACACCAACTTACCGACTACTGTTTTCAAACGTAAGGATAAAACCTTGGCAATGATCTTATAAAGAATGGCAGTCAGACTAAGCGGTCTAAAATCCTTGAGCTCCCGAGCCCCAAGTTTCTTTGGAATAAGTGCGATGAAAGTGGCGTTCACTGCCTTATTAATAATCCCGCTCTAATAGAACTCCTGTAGAACCCCAATAAGATCAATATTCACTGTCTCCCAACAATCCAGGAAGAAGGCAATCGAAAAACCATCCGGACCCAGAGCTTTATCCTTACCCAACTCCCAAACAGCATCCCTAATCTCTTGGACCTCAAAAGTCCTCTCCATCCACTCCGCTTGTTGGTCCGATAATCTCTGGCCACCCAAATTTGAAACATCAAAACAGAGATTCTGCTCAGAACTATATAAGAATGAATAGAACTCCGAAAGCGCCCCCACAATCCTATCTAGATCCTCAACAAACTCCCCTTCGAACAGGAGGCCCACATGTAGATTTATCCTTGCTCGACCATTAGCCACTTTATGAAAAATCTGGTATTCTCATCACCCTCCTTTAACCATGTCGCTCTCGATTTTTGTCTCCAACTAATCTCTTCTTGCCTCAAAAGCACCTCTAATTGACCTTTAGCCACCTTCCTCTCCTCAATCTCCTCCCTAGAATTGACTCTAGTCTACTCTGCCTCATCTATACAACCAATGACTCCAGTAAGATCTCTTTTTTTCTAATACTAAGATGCCCAAACTCCCTCTTATTCCAGTTTTTGATTTGAGTCTTCAGATATTTCAGACATTTCATAAAATGGAAACCACGCCAATCCGAAGGCCGCCTCTCCACCTCGGCCAACCACACACTAGATGAATGGACTACCCGTATCAAGTACGTGTCAAACTCTGACACCATAATTCTGGTAAGATACTTCTATATTTCTTCTTCATTATTTAAATATCATTAGTTAATATTGAACATAGAGTATGGACTGTGTTATACAGAAAAAAAAAAAAAAAATTCTAAAAGGATAGTGTAACCTTACTAAGATCATTAGCCCTTACATACATATCAAGACATGATGTTTGATTTAATACGAATTTGATAATTTTGTTCTACATTGACCAAGTTTCACAATAAAAAGTTTATACGAGGATATTAACCCTATTAAGATCATTAAGCCCTTATTTACATATATTTTAAGACATAATGTTGCTTAATGCAATGTATTATATTAGTTTGAATTATTTACTACATTGTTCAACTCCATAATGTGTCCATAAATCTAAATTTCTTCAATTGTCCAGATACAGCACTCTATATCCATGTCAAATTCTGGCACTTGTACCAGTTCTGATGCAACATGGCTAAGAAGCAAGACTACAGAAAAAACATAGTTGGAGCATGAAAATGGTCAATTTAATCCACAAAGATCTCCTGGTTGAGAAACTTCAACTGGTATTTCTCTGGCAATAGTGTTAAATTCATTTTGTGCTGTTCTATACCGTACTTCTTGTATATAAACCTCAGAAACATTGTACCTTAATCATATATAAGTAACAGTGTGCTGCTATTAGAAATGGAGAATGAAGACACCAGCATAATCATATAAAATGTGTTCAAGAAAACCTATGTTGAAGGGAAACCCTAGCATTTGCATTGGTATATGATTCGCCCCTTTCTTCAGAAAGTGTTGAGAGTCGCATTAAAGCCTGTAGGAAAGTCAAGGGGAAAAATTCAAAAACCAGAAATTAAGTTACACTGTTCCATAATGATATTTAGCTAAATACTGAAAAGCTTATTCCAGTTGGGGGGGTGTTCATAATTATGTGATTGATTTTCACCTTGGTGTAAGCATCGCCAGATTCTTGGTGTAAAAGGGGGCGAGAATCAGTTCCCACTGCAGCAATCCGCCTTGCCAAGGCTTCTACAGGTACATCTAACCAGACAGTGATCCCCTGCTTGATATGTTTCCTGATATTGCAATAATAGATATGGTGCTTGTTTATTGAACGGAGAAATATGCTGCAAAGCCAGTTATATTATAAGGATATGGAAGGAAATTTTTTCACAGATACAAGTCCATAATGCCCATACCAGTTGATGGGTTGAACGACTGCACCACCACCAGTTGCAACAACTAACCGGCACATTAAACATAATTGCCGCAATACCTAACTCTAAACGGCAGAAAAGAAATCATTAGTTTTTTCTCTAAAATAACTGTGAGAGAGAGTACCTATCATTTGTCTAATCTCCATGAACAAGAAATTACCATGGTTTTAAATGTCAATTTTGATGGAAATTTGGCACCTTTGGAATAAAGAACTTTGGGGGAAAATATCACTATTCACCATATCTCCCATAATTATACAAAAATTACAAGACACGGGAAAATATTGATGAAAGGAAAGTTTCAGTACCATTCAGAAAGGTAAATTTCGAGGGAAATTACACTATATTTTTGGAAACTTTAAAATCTTGGAAATTACCAATGAACACAAGTGGTGATCACGTTAATAGCTTGTGTTCTTAATCATTAGTTTAAAGATGAGGGGGACTGAAGAACAATTATTTACGGAATAGGATACACTCTTTGGTTTATATCAATATATGCTTTAAAAAGAAAGGGGTTGTCTTGTGTTCATCTCTGCTTGAGACCTATACCTTGAGACTCCTAAAACTCATTGTCTAAGCTGACAAAATTAAGCGGGAAAAAATGGCACGAGGAGCTTTAACAGTTCAGGGCATACGTGCATATGAGATCGAGCTTTCCGATTCACAACTTCAAATTAATTTGTTAATTTGTTACAGGTCCCACAGTTTCAATAAGGCCTAAGCTAGTCCACAAAATCAAAAGACTTCTCCAGAGAACCATGAGATACACCTAAATTCAATTAACTTCCAATTTTGATGTAATGGTAAGTGCTTCTAAGATTTTCGAAGTTCCCACATTCAAATGCACATTTATTATAATTATATGAATATATAATTTATAAATTTATGTCCGCGCAAATATAGTTTGTCCTACTATGACAAACATATTAATGTTGCTGATATTACCTATTTTTTATGTATATTTCCAATGTCTTTTTATGCATCTAATACTGGACTATCATCAACCATTATACGTTGGTCATCAGAGATCATTATGATTTGAAGGATAGATGATTTGATCCTTGATTTAAATGGCCCATCTACACTCTAGAACACCATAACTAACCTAAAAATAAAACATAAAATCAATGTATTAAGTACTAAGAATTGGTGCAAAACCATACTAACACACAAACCACATCTTCACGAGGTATATTTTTTGAAAGGAGTAATGTACAGTGGAGGTAAATAAACAAATACATGCACGTATAGATTTAAAGCAATAGCCAAATTATATAAAACTTCAACAACGTTTTTTTTATTACCATATCTTTTTTACTTTATTGCCCATCCCAACCTTGGAAAGGAGGATTGCTTTAGGTTCACAGCCGGCAAAAAACTCTGCTAAATCCTAAATCATGGATTCTGAACCAACATCTGTTCCTGGCAGAACAGATTCATGCTGCCAATCCAATGAGTTGGCATGAGGCATTATATTTGTTGTTTTGTATATAAAGCTGGAAAAAAAAAAAGGAAAGGAAAACTGATGAGGAATTCAGAGCTCTCAAGCAACAACAAAAACAACGTTAAAAAGTAGTCCCACTTCTTGAAGAAAAAAGTACTACGTGCATGGAAAAACAGATTTAAAAAAAAAAAAAGAATACATGTATGGAAAAAGAATCCAGCAGGTAAATCAAATGAAATGGCTCCGAAGAAACTCTCACTGTACTCTTGAAGATCTCAGCAACAGGAGTTCCACCCACATCCTGCTCTATCAATTTGTCACTGATGAACCCAAAAACACCATAAGAACCTGTCTGTAGGTACACAACTTTCCATACCATCTAAAAGATTCCATTAAAAAATAACTAGTGGAAGCAACATGCGACGCACAGGAGTAAAGAATTGAACCATTATCAAATATTTACGATTTTATTAATGGAATTGACAATATCAATCAGTCCAGGCCCATTTAAGCCAAACTGATAAGTGGGTTTATAACATAAATGCCATCAACTCGTATATAAATTTTTTTTTTGTGTATATATATATATATATATTAGGGACGCCCCATGCATTTTGAGAAACATTAAAAATAAATAAATAAGTAAAAAAATAAATAAATAGTCCTTAAATCCTACTGTAATAAAAAAGAGAGACATGAGTCTAGCAGGTGCAAGGCCTGAAAATTCAACGTTTGTAATTACTTGATGATTTCAAATCATCAAGTCTCACGTTTTCTAGCTCCATGTATGACCATAGGAAATTCAAAGCATATAGAAAAAATTAACTATTTCTGTTTCACAATCTTAACGCAACTCAAATATGACAACCTTCTCATTCACAGAAAGTCTTAAAAAATCCCCAATCGAATTAAAAATAAAAATCTGTTAGATGCTGTGTTAACTTATATACATAATATGATGGCATGCTAGTGACACAGTTCAACCAATCGACTCTAGTATTTTAAGGGTTGACATGTGTACCAATCCCTCTTATGGATCTTTGAACTATTTAGGTTGTTCCGTCCATTGGTCAGGACTGCAGTTGGTTTGAATTTTATCCAAAGTTCCAAACCAATTCGAGTTGCATTTACACCGTCTTATCATTGAAATTTTAATTTAATCTTAGTTACTATCTTCTGAAGGGTTATTCATGTGACAGATCCACCTTGCGTTAGTTTTTGGAAACCACCATTGTCTCTCTAATTAACAGCAACACCTTGCGTTCTTTTTCATCCTAACGATAAAAAAGAATCACAATTTAAACCGTTCATGGTTTCACCTCAATATCATGTTTTTTTTTGGGAAGGTAAGTACTGGTATTATTATAAAGATGATCAATAACTGCTTTACTGATAAAAAAAAAAAGACGATCAATAACTGCTTTACAATCTTTGGTATCTAGTACCTCTGACTAGGGATATTGTGCACATTAAATTATGTGGTTTCATCAATAACTTGTACATAAGTAGAGAGAAAGTCGGCTGCTGCGTTTGTCTTTCGAACTGTGCGTCACTTGGCATTCCTGAAACCACTGCATTTCCTGTTTGATTTGGTGAACAAATTCCCTCATTTTCCACTGGATCTGATCAGTCTTGGCAAGGATGATGAATGTTACAGGATTGCTTGAATCTGCTGTCACTGTAAGGTTGAGTATGTTATGCTCCCTAGCTAACCTCAACCCAATAAGGAAAGCCTCTAATTCATGATATAAGACCTGGATTGATCTTCTTGCAACAGCAAAAGCCAATAAGCATTTTTTTTTTTTGATGAATAATGAAAGATTTTATAAAAAGAGGGAGAAAAGAAAATACAAAGTTTCCCCAAGTGGGGGAAACAGGAACAGAAAAAACAGAAAATAGAAAACAGAAAATACAACACGAGGTCCACAAGTATGCATCCTCCAACTCACATCTACACATATCTTCTACATATGAATCATTGCCTCCCAACATCTAGAAAGATCTGACCTGGACACTTCTTTAAATTCTGGAAGAATGCTTGCCCAAACTGACACCAAACTCTCAATGTATTCAATCAAAGCCCCCAAACTTGCTCTCTTATCTTCAAAAATTCTGCTATTTCTTT
>JAUPMG010008272.1:0-15780 GCA_031762675.1 Pachysandra terminalis | reverse complement strand
ATATAGGACTATAACTACCATATCGTAGTTTTGTTATATAAGACTCCAATTGAAAAAACCAAAAAAAAAAAAAAAAACCTACAATTACACAGGTATTTAACAAGTTGTCGGTTGGGTTCAGGTAGACCAGTTTATGATGAGTTGAAAAATGTAAATCCAAGTCAACCCTAACCCGTTTAATCAAATTAGGTCCAAGCCGATTGATGGGTCGGTTTGAAAATTGCTAACTCTAATCGTGGTTTCAAGGATCGGATTGTGGTTTAAACAATGGAATTAAACCATTTATATCTGTTAATGGAGTTAAATAAATATAAACATTTCCACGTAGAAAGATCCACCGTCATGTAGATGGTCCAAGCTTAATTATGTCGCCTAGGGCTGTAAACGCACCGAGCTAGCTCGGCTCAGGTTCAGGCTCAGCTCGTATGAACTGAGCTTGAGCTCTATAATTAGGCTCGCGAGCCTGAACCCAAAAAAAAGCTCATTATCTTAACAAGCTTGAGCTGAGCTCGAGGCGGTGGTTTGTATATAAAATTATATGTTTATATTCCTATATCTTATATTATGTATTAATACTAAATACACATATTACATATTATATTACATATAATAATAATTAATTATAATATTAATACATTTGTACTAATCTAAGCTTTTTTACGAGTCGAGTCGAGCTTTTTGCGAGCTAAGCTTTTACGAGCAGAAAATAAAAGCACAAAAAAAAAAAAAAAAGCATAAATAACAGAAGATCAGAGAACCAAAAAAAATTAATGACGGAACAATTCTGAAAAAGTGATTTCTCACAATGCTTTCCACACAAATGTTGTCAAAATCTGTTGCCACTGATATCCAAGAAGCTACAAAAATTCTGCCCAATGTAGTGCATGAAATAAGGATAAAAACAACTTCTTCCCCTATGCAATATCGACACTATCAAGAAGCATGTAAAAAAGAGAGCTCGTAAAAAAAAATGCACGGGGTGCATAGTAAAGGATCTAAAATAGCAAGAGGAAGGCCAAAGAAATACCTGTATGGAAGTTGTTAAAAAATTATTTAAAAACACAATCTTATTGAAGTTGAAGGTATGATTTTTAAATAGCAAAACAAGATGTATGGAAATTAGCCAACTAATTAGCATATCTGACAGAAGATATACCCCAACCAGTTATTCTTTTTTCGGGTTGTGGGTTTTAGGATTGTATCATGAGTTTTATAAAACAAAATAACACATTATTGTGGAACCAACTTGTTTCGATAGTGCATAACTAATAACACCTAACATAATAATTCTTAGTAGTTACTAAAATATTCTCTTCTACCAACGAAGGTTAGCCTGAGTGGAAGGGGCTCTGGTCGCTTAAGCAAGAGGTCTCGAGTTCGAGCCCTTGTGGATGCATCAACCTTTCTTGGGAGAGGTCCCCGCCTTGGCGCCCGACCGTACCTCGAAGGATTAGTCCTGGGCAAAGCCTGGGATACCTTGGGAAACCAAAAAAAAAAAATATATATATATATATATATATTCTCTTCTATATACAATACCTTATAGTATAATTTATATATAAATAACTCTACTTACACTCTATATTATTTAGTGTAATTTATATATAAATAACTCTACTTGTCTCTACTACTTCACATAAGTATATTAAGATGGTGCAAAATTAATACTTGTTTATTAAAGAAACACGTTTACTAGAAGAGGGAAAACCCAAAAGCTGTACATTTATTTAGAAGAAAAAGAGTTTAACCCTTCCTTTCTAAAGAAGAGAACTTTGGTTCTGAATCAAAAACAAATAAAGGAAAAGGAATACCTTCTTCTCCCCCTAATGTTTTCGAGAATTTGAATTGGGATATGTACAAGTCCAGTTGCTACTCCCTAACACAACCTTAAAAATAATTCAATGTTGGCATTGTTGTTGCATTTAAGCATCATCACAATTTTGGCTTCACCATATCCTATCCTAGATTTATATGAAGCTATAGAGAGAAATTCATAAGATTAACCAACTCCCAGTCATGCAGTGGATAATTGCTTGGATTAACTTCTGTTACGGTTGCACTATTCCTTGTGTTAAAAATGAATGACCAATAAAGAAAGATATTGTCACATTTACTAAGAAAACTTTTGTCAAATGGCTATGCTACATATAAGGGGGATTCGATAAGTATCATCTGATATATTTTCGATGATGAATAACAAAAAATGTGCCTTATCCAAACTAACTGGGGACAGAAAAATGAGTCCTATTTTGCAATCACGATCTGTCAAAAATTATATCCTCAAATCACATTATGATAAGAGGATGAATAGAATGCAATAATAGATTGGTTCGCTTTGACACGTATAATAATTGTAGATTGGAAGGAATGCTTTGGAAAATTATGTTTTTGTTTTTCACTCATGAAAGCTTCAAAATCGAGTTAAAGCACAAGCAAGGCAATTAAACTCAATCTTCAAAGTTATTTTTTTTCGTATTTTAAAAGAAAAAGTTGTATTTTTTGTGATATAGAGTGCAAGTTGTATTACTTATTAGAGGGTTGCTTCTATGTTTTTTGTGATATAAACTCAATCTTCAAAGGTATTATTAGTTATTAGAAGTGAAAATTCTAGTATACTTGTGATTGGCTTACTGATTGCAATCGGAACCAAGGGAATCCCTTGGAATTGAGTAGGAATTAGCATCTCAACATACCTGAAACCCAGAGAGATCAAGAAAGGCATATAGAAAAGGAAAGACCGACAAATACAGAAAAAAAAAATTAATAATAAAAAAGGAAAGACGTAACAGGACAAAAATTCATATTAACCATAAGAGAATCACACTATTATTCCTTGGTATAACGGTTGGATCATTTTCTATTATTATTCACTAAAGTTTTAGAATGCCCAATTGTCAATAATAACAATCTGAATAAAAAAATAAAAAAAAAAGTTAAATAATTATAAGCATCTTAAATAATAGGATAACAAACATTACAACAGGAACAGTTAGTAAATTTTATTTATTTAATGGTCATTGTTCACCAAATCGCTTATGAACGTGACCAATGTTACCCATTATAAAAGATGTTACTAGCACCATGGGATGATGTAGGAGAATAATCATGTTCCAGAAAATATATAACTTCACGACTAATAAGAACAAGAATGAAAAGAGAAAGAACAACCTTTCCCGGTATTAAAAAGGATTTCAAAAAAGTGAAATGTTCCAGAATGGTGGATAGGCTAAAAATAAGGAATTCAGTCCAAATTTTAACTTCGAAACTTGTTAGCTCGAGGTTGATTAATCATGATTTCCAATTTAATCTATCCCGTCACAACTTTTTTTTTTACTGACAGCCTATTACGAATTCATGATTCAACAATAGCTGAAATAGCCAAATATAGCTAATCCACGATGCTTTACAAAACCAGGTCATGAAAAAATTCAAAAGAGTGAACTTGTTATGGAGTTAACCATAAGTTTTTGAATATTTGCAAGGCTTCCTTTTTATCGGTTATCTTGTTATTTTTGCATCTATATTTGTTGCCACTTCCAGATATTAAGCCAATTGTCACAATATCCATCAATTTCCTTGCAAGTATTGGAACTCATCTGTAGCAATGATGAAAGAAAATTAAGCAAATAAGAAAAAATAGCATACACATCAGTGTGAAATTACTGAACACATTTAATTATCTTAAAATGATTTTAATCTGAATCACAAACTTACATCTTGAGTTATTAGATGTGAGTATGAATAAGAGAGAAACGATTAAAAAAAAAAACAAACAAACAACAAAAAAGACTAAAAAAAAATATAATAGTAAGGAAAGAAAGAAAAAGAGATATTAATTCTGATAAGCTCACATGCACACCCAGCAGGGTAACCTATGCCTTGGCTTTTCCACCCTGAAAAGCTTGAAGTTTTTGTTGTAACTTTAGGACCTACCAAAAAATAATATTCAAAAAAAAGAAATAAATGTGTCAGATAAAAATTAAATGACAAAATTACCAGCACTGCTACAGAAACTTGAAAGTGAAAAAGTTGAATAATTAGATGTTTTAATTTATGCCGTGTACTAGCCCAAACAATTATTCGAAGAACAAAAGTGGAAGAACGGAATTAGCAAATGTAATTGAAGAATTTATACCAACCAAGAAAAGATGGCGTACACATTTAAATTCAACTTTCTATAGTTTGCACATTGGCAGCATATTCAGCTCCAGTGTAACCAGCCAATGGATGAATTTTATAGTTACAAATTCATAATAAAGAAAATTTTTACAATAGCACTATAAATGCACTTTAAATATACAATCTTAAGCCCAATTCATGGCTGCATGAGAGTTAATAGACATTGGAACAATGGAATACCCAAATTACCAGAATAGGGCCCGGAGAAATAAACCCTGTCCCTCGCTGGTGGTTGGGCAAAAAGACGTAGCAAACACACCCAAATACTCTGAAATAAGAAAGAGTCAGCTTTCTCTTGAACAATACCTGGTATGGCAAGAGAAACCAAGCTTTGCTTGAAACTATCTGTTAATGACAAAACGCACCATCACCATAGAGAATCATAATGCCTCCAAGAGCTTCTCTCAATGCCAATTGCGATTTGAAAATATGCAGGATAATGTGATGATAATGGCATTGGCTGTCAAAAGCAATCACCTAGATGCCTAGGACGTTCTTAAGGCCTAAGTATTTGGGCACCTAGGCATTTTAAAGGACACGTAGAAATTGGGTTGGATGGTAGGTTGGGAGGTAGGAGCCGAGAGAGTTAGACTTTCACATCTTCAATTTGTTGATGATACAACGCTTTTCTTAGAGGCATCGGATAGAGAGGTTCATCATGCTAAAGCTATTATCAAATGTTTTGAAATAGTTTCAAGTTTGAAAATCTGTCCAGAAACAGCGTGAGGGGTGAATGTTGAAGAGGGAAGAACACTTGAATTAGCAGATTTGTTGGGTTTCAAATTTTCCTATTACGTATTTGGGTTTGTCTTTGGGAGTAATCCTATTAGGTTAGGGTTTTTGGTACCAGTCATTAAAAAATTCGATAAGAAGTTGGTTAGTTGAAAAGGGAATTATATTTCCCTAGGAGGTAGATCACACTTAATAGGGGCAGTTCTTGCCAATATTCCAAATTATTTTGTCCCTTTTTAAGATGCCTTTGAAGATTGTTAGAAAGTTCGAAAAAATTCAGCGAGATTTCCTTTGGGAGGGATTGGTATAAAAAAAGGATCATTTAGTCAAGTATAGTCAAGTTTGCAAAGGTAAGAAATATGGTGGACTAGGCATAAGAAACCTCATGAATATGAATTGTTCTCTCTCAGGCAAAAGTTGTTGAGGTTTGTAGTGGAAAACGATAGCTTATGGAAATATTGTGGTTCATAGCACGTTCGAAATGGGTAGAAATGGGTGGGATGTTAAATGTAAAGAAGAATCCTTCAAATATTTTTTGGAAACACATTCTTGCCCGTTATCCCATCTTATCTCCTCACATTCGTGTCTGCCATGGGGATGGTCATAAAATCAGATTTTGAAAAGATGTGTGGTCGGATAACTCCCCTCTTTGTGTGAAATTTCTCAAGTTGTATAGTGCTGTCCTTTACAAGGATGCTTTGGTATAAATATTTTGTCACCCTCCCCTCATTATCTTGTTTGGTCTTTTCTCTTAGAAGGTTCCCTCAGCCTATGGATGTTAACCAAATATGGGTGGAATTTCTTAAGGATATTAGTATTCACCCAGGCTGTCCTTATAAAAAAAATTCTGTTCTTTTGATCCTAAAGGCTTTCTTTCCTCCAAATATTTATTTTCTCTGTAATGTTCCTCCAATGATCATCCATTTCCCCCTTTTCCTTTTCAGAAGGATAGGAAGGTTTTCTCTCCTCATAGAGTCAAGGGCATCATCTGGACCTTGTTCTTGAAAAAGATGAACGTGAATGATGTTCTTCAAAGAAGGAGAAGTTTTACGGCATCGTCCCCCCAAGTTTATACAATGTGTTGGCAGGAGGAAGAATCTATCAATCTCTTCATCCACTATAATTTTGCTTGGGCAGTTTGGTGTGTCTTCCTGAAGGAAATTGATGTTGGCTGGGCTGTTCCTTTCGACATTGTTGATATGGTGCAGCAATGGAGTGTTAGGGGGTTGGCTGAAAGAGGGAAGAAGCTGTTCTTATCTTTACTTCATGCAGTACTTTGGGATCTGTGGTTGGTGGTGTTTGTGGGAGTGGGGGTGGTGGGAAGAGGAGGGGGTGCAACGAAAAAACTTTTGAAGGCAAGAATGCGAAGGTTAAGGAGGGGGTGCAAGAGAACCCTTTGTTTTTTCAATTTTTATCTGCTTTCTTCGCTTGTTTTCATTTTTTTGTGAAGATTTGGCAAGGAGTAATCACTTCATAAGATTTATTTTTTTTCTGATTAGCTTTTTTGGGTGTCTGGCCTATTTTAGCAAGTGAATTCTTTGTCTTTTCAATTTTTATCAGCTTTCTTCGCTTCTTTTAATTTTTTGTTGAAATTCTGTCTTTTTCTGCACTTTCATCTTTTGTTATTCCAGAAGTTTAAGGATTCATCTTGATGCCTTGCATCTTTTAATCTGTACTTTTCTTCATCAATGAAATCAAATTGTTATCTATAATAAAAAGGGTGTGTGTGTGTGTAGGGGTTGGGGGCAGGGCTGATAAGCCATAGCTACAAGATGAGAGTTTAGCTCGCCAGCTGCCAACCAAGCCCCATCCCTATCCCTTCCCAATGACGCTTCCTTTGATTTGAATGAACGGGTAAAGAAGGTGCAACCAAGAGAAGCAAAAGCCCTTGCTTGGGCAATACCCAATTAGACTCCTAGGCAACCAAAACTACACAACCCAGCCTCTCCTAAGCATTTTGAAAACTATATAACAGACCAACTAATATTAATTACGCAATATAAAGTTTATAATTGCAAAAACTCATTACTTGCAGATCGTAGATGAACAGCCACAAAGTATTTCAAATATCAGATCTACCGAAAGAATCAGCTACTAAAGTGAGAGGTTAGGAACTGAACGGCTTGATCAACAATGTAAGCCAATATGGAGATTCTATCCTTAACACGATAAAATAGTATTCATGAAATTAGTCCAACTACAAAGACAAGCTTAGTGCATCTCAATCTAGATTTCCACACCCTGAAAATGTACCTTAATTCCACTTTATTTGCATTTGATATATCAGTTAGACCATAACAATCATCAACAAAAATCCTCACCCTAACTAGTTGGGGTCCGCAAAACACATTGACACACACTAATATTAAGTGGCCCTAACTGGGGCATTGGAAATTTCTATGAGCAAAAATTTTCTTGTCACAGTTCTACCTGCAACGGTTTCAATAATTTGGATTTTCGAATTTTTCTTCAAAAATTATTTTTATTTAATAAAACATTAATTTTACAGTATCCTAAACATGTATAATTACCTAGTAATTATCTGCCTACTCATCCATTACAAATCTGTATTTTTGAACTTTTTACATAGATGATATAGTTTTAAAATTTATTTTCCTACTACCATATTGGTCATAATCTTATGATACAATTAGTTTCCCCAAACATTTCATGGTTTCAATATCTCAAATCCATATGAAATGCATGTTAATCCATCACATATGTCAATCGGCATGCATTTCCTTACAAATTAATAAAAAATGAACCAAAGAAAACAAAAGAATAAGTTCAAACACATCTTCACCTACTTTTGGCAATTTTTAAGGATGAAACTATCAAATCTCGTCATATCTCCACCTAAACAATTTTTGAATCAAAGGGAAGTTGAGAAATTCGCATAATAAGTAATTTGGAGTCAAATTCCAAATGCTTATAACAAGATTTGAGAGTTTTTAAGCATTTTTAAGTAGGGGAAAACTGTAGAAATTTTCCTTATTCAACCTCTTCTAATGTTCGGCTCACATTAGCAAAGGGGATATATTGCTAGATATCACGATATATCATTATAAATCTTTACATATCACTCAATATTGTGATATATCCCTGAAAAAATTTTAAATTATAATTAAACTCTAGATTAATATCATCCCTCAGGAAAGGGGGGTTCACTTTTAAAAAGAGGCATATTCATATTACATTAATCGAAGACCCAAAGAATATTGACAGAATACATTGAGAGACCAACTCATGAACCAAAAAAATATAACTAAATCTAAACATACTTAAATAGAACTCTAAGATAACCAGAACCTTCTAAACTCAGCATACTAGGAGTCACCAAAACAGCATATTCTCTAACACCCTCCCTCAAACAGCAATTAACAGACTCATAAACCATGATGATGAACCACCAGATCCAAGGCTACTAGAGAACTCCATACAATTGGTAATCAGATCATAACTTTGCAAGAAATCGGATCGGATTGCCAAAACAATGGATTAAATCACACCATTATACGTATGTGACAAACACACCAACAAACATAAAGTTACCTTTTTCTTGATCATATCTTTACCTAAAAACGTACAGAGAATCGTTTTTCCAATTTATCAGAATTTTCCAGTTGTTGAATACATATGATGATGTTGAAATTGGCCTTACACCAACTGTGTTATGACAAACAATAACACAACCTGATTTTAGATCTGAATTAAACAAAAGATGCATTTGTAAACAGAATGATGTAGGGAAACACCCAGACCATGTAACAGAGTCCAACACGACATCAAGACAGAAATTGCAGATTATATAAAGGGAGAAACAGAGAAGAAATTTTAGATATCAGATGGCTTCCAGACAGCAAAGAAGACAAGTCAGAAAACTCTTAAACAGTAGCAAGGAGGAAGCAAATTAAAAAAAGGCAAGCGGATTGCCAGAGATCTTAATCACTCGATCTCTCGGTGATCAGACTAAACACAGCATACTGCAAAACAGATCGCTAGAAGCAGATGGGAAGAATAGTAGTAGGGTGGTTCAATCAGACGCTGGTCTCAACAGTCAATTAAATGGACAACTGATCAGTTTGACCAACAAGATGACTTTCAGGTTAAAGAACCAACAATAGATTAGGCAAAGTAACTTTTTTTACTTTGATAGACGATCGGAAAAGCTTTAACCAAAAAAGGACATGATCAGAAGAAGGAAAAGGAATGGTTGGGGGTGTCAACAGTTACCCGATATCTGAAAATCCAATAGAACCGACCTCAACAGAATTCAGTTCAGGTTTATAGACCTGGTGCATAATTCGGTTCGGTTCTGGTTCTATAAAAGACGACCCTGTTAAGAATTGGATCTAACTGGGTATACCGGGCATCCGTCGGATATCGGATCTCTTAGGATGTTTCAATGTTTTAAAACGCTAACGCGTAACGCAAGGCGTTTCACTTGCCCAAAGCATGCTGCGTAAGCCTCGAGGCTTGAGACGTAAGCCTCACGAGCACACCTTTTGTAGACAAATAAATAATAAAATATAAATTATTTATATAAATATACTAATAAATTAAATAACAATTTTTTTTGATAATTATAAATTAAATAACAATTGATATTCATGTCATGATAAGTGATTAAAATTAATAATTAAAATAAAATTAGTACTACTTTTTTACTTAAGGTTGATTAGTGCCAATTTGTAGTTAAAACCTTGATGTTACTTAAAAAATGACAATTGAATCAATTTTCTTAAAATTGAGAAAATTTATCAGCCTAGCTACTAAGGCTTAAACCTTATGACTTGAGGCGTACGCCTCACTTATGCCTCATGTGAGGCGCACGCTTTTTTACACCGCAAGACATAAGGCGCACGCCTCATGAGCAAGCTACGCCTCGAGGTGTTTTTGTAATGCCTCGTCTTAAGGAGCGCCTCGAGACTTACACCTCAAACCCCCATTGAAAACAATGGGATGTTTAGTAATTTATTAATGGTTCTTTATATCCCTATAGATAAGGTAATTTGATATAAAATAAAAATTTAATTTATAACTTTTTAGTTACTTAGATTATTAACAATTAATAATTACAACATTTATAAATTTACCTAATCAAAACATAATGAAAATTTGATTTACTAATTTTCATTTTGTAAGTCAATTTTTATTAGACACATTTGTGTCATGGATGATGTGTAATATATGTTGGAGACAAAGACTTTTATCTAAATTTAGATAAATCTAGGTTTTTCAGAATGAGATTATTATCATGACAGTTAGATGACGTTAATATAGTGGAAGTAGACACTTTTGCAAATTTGTTTATCGGATACCCGTCAAAAGAAAATATTTTATCTAAATTTAAATGAATCTCATTTTTGGAATGAGATTGTTATCATGATAATTTAATAATGTTAATATAGTGGAATTGTGGAAGTAAACATTTTTTGCTAATTTGTTTATGTAGTAAGCATCGGTTACCCAATGGGTAACCGATAAAAAACAGGTATTTGTGAGTTTGATTGTAGGACTAATGGTGACAAATCCCGGAACCGAAACCAACAAGACCTGAAACCGTTCTATCTAATAGGGTTCGATTTTGGGACTCGGACCCGTCCCCAAACTGACCCGTTGATATCCTTAAATACCATGTTAACCTTCAAAGACAGGTATGTTCAATTAATTGTATATCATTAACCATGTAACCAAAGAGTTTAAATAGATTACAATGAGAGTCCAGCTTAGGAACCAAATATTTAGAAATAAAACTAAATCTAAACTCACTTAAATAGAACTCCAAGATGGCCAGAACCTACTAGGCTTATAACATACTATGGATGACCAAAATAGAATATTCTCTAACAAGGGGATACATAGCATGATATACTATAGGATATGTCGATATTTAAAACCATTGCCTCCACATCCAAGGAGTTCAAAGGCATCCTCTGTCTGACATTGTGAGGGATCGGGTGGCTTTAGTGAGGTCATCGCAACAAGAGGAGAGGATTAGCATTGCATGGAACCCACCACCTGTTGGCATCATTAAGATAAACATAAACGGATGCTCTTTGGCCAACCCAACCAGGTCCCAATTAGAGTGTTAAGATGGTGCAGATTAATGGATTTATAGCAGAAATAAAATAACAGAAAACAATGGGAAAAGATTAAAAGTTGTAGGTTAAAGGAGAACTGGAAATAATTGGTTCTAGGGTTTCTGCAAGACCCAAAAGAACCTCAAACCTGCTGATTCTCTGATTTTATTATATAATGCATACATATATATATAAAACTCCTGCAGTAAAACTCAGGACTACTGTTGCTCTAAGTAAGGAAAAGACAGATCCACCCTCAACTTAAAGCACTAGTGACCAGCACATGACTTATTAAAAGAGAACTAGGATCCTAAAACAGGTCTATAATAAGATTTAAATCAACAAAGAATATAATGTCACTAGGTTTTTACGTGCTTCTACATCATAAGGGATCATTCAAGTTAGATTCTTTATGTATTCTAGGGGACAAAAGAAATGGAGATACTATCAATGTAGAGAATATACCTTTGGCCATGAGGATCAAGGGACCAGTGGCACTGTAGTATCTAAATCTTTGTGTTTAGGGAGTTCTGCAGACCGTCACATCTTGGATTTGTAGGCCATTAACTGTAGTGTCCCTTATCCTTAAACTATAATTAAAATAAATTAATTATAATTAATAATGAGATTCTGTGAGGGATTACTAATGGGCTGTATGTCTAATTGACTAAATTAGTATTGTTTGTAATTATAACAGAATATAGGGACCATTGTGTTAATATTGAAGATAGTAGGGTCACTAATGTAATTTAAATCCTTGCTGGAGATTAGGGTTTGGGTTTGACGTGTGAAGCAATGGGGATGGGGTGGTCATATGGTTAAGTCACTAAGGGTAATTTAGACTATTCTCTATTTGAATTTGAATGAAGTGTAGCAGATTAGGATAAAGGGAGATCCTTCCATATAGGATACGTGGGATTATGGGAAGGTTTCCAAAAACCACTTCCAACCCTTGTCTTGTATCACACGATCACGAGAGAGAGGAGAGAAAAAACAGATCTGAGATTTCTGGGTTTTGCAAAAGAAGAAGAGAAGAGAAGGAAAGGAGAAGAAGAGAAGACAAGGAAGGGAGAAGGAAAGATTGCTGGAAGAGGATTTGGAGAAGGACCTCCATTTGCTTAGGAATCTCTACAAATCACAATAATAGGTAGGATACCTTGGTACTTCTTTTGATTATTTTCATAAGAATATGATAATAGGTTAGGTACAAGAATTGATCTATGAATATGGTGCATGCTAGATGACGAATGAAAACATGAAATTAGGTTTGAATGATTAGGATCTGTGTTTTTATGAATATGAATGTCTATATGAGAATATATGATGTTTAAGTGACCTAGAAATTGGATTAAATGCATATATGTGAGTATGATGTGTCATATACTAGTGGTGACAAAATTGATATGAAATTTGTGTTTGTGAGTATTTAAATGACAATTTGATGATGGAATGAGTATTGTACGCGTAACAATGAATTTCTGGGGTTTTTGGGGAATTTCCTAAGGTTCGGATGAGCTGGGAGTCGACCCCCAGATCATACGAAAACTTTCAAAAGTGACCCAAAGTCACTGGAAATGAGTCCGAAGAAAAGGGGAGTCCGAAGGGGGGGTCCGAAGGATTTCAGACCACTTGGGGGCCGACCCCCAAAAGGGTCTGAAACCCAATAAGGTCCATTTTTGGTGGGGAACAGTATCCCAACCACTAGAAGTTGAGTTTGGTGATGATTTTGCTTATTGACGTGTGTATAGAAGTTTATGCAATCAAAGGCCTAGTTGCCTCTGTTTGTCGTATGCTGTGACTTGATATGTGTGTCTTGGTCTATGGGATCAAGTGGAGTCTGTTATGTATGAGTTATGATTGTTTACGAAGTGTTTATGTGGTGTACATGAATTGTATGAGAAATATATGTGTTTTATGTGAGGCCCCTATGTGACCAGGCATTGTGTGCATGAGTTTTAAGAGTGATCCTAGAAGGATCACTGTTTGTTTCAGAACTCCCAAGTGAAGAGAGTTTGGTGATTTATGTGTATGTTTTTCAGAACTCCTAGGAGAGTGATGTGAAGGTTATGCATAAGTATGTATCAGGGTGGTTTCGACTATGGGTTTATATCCCCAAAAAAGAAATGTGGTGGTTTCGACCATGGGTTAACATGTCCCCTAAAAGAAAATGTGGTGGTTTCGACCATGGGTTTATATCCCCAAAAAAGAAATGTGGTGGTTTCGACCATGGGTTAACATGTCCCCTAAAATTGAATGTGGTGGTTTCGACCATGGGTTTATATCCCCTAAAAGGAAATGTGGCGATTTCGACCATAGGTTTATATCCCCTAAAAGGAAATACGATGGTTTCGACCATGGGTTAACATGTCCCCTGAAAAGAAATGTGGTGGTTTCGACCATAGATTAACATGTCCCCTGAAAGGAAATGTTTTATGGTGTTTTCCTACCTTTGGGTGCCCAATCCCTGAAAGGAAATGGTTAGTCATGTTTTAGCACATTCCTTTGGTAGAATTCCCTAAAGGAGATGTGAGAGTTGGTTCCATGGTTAGGCAAGGCTTAACACCCCACACTTACATTCACTTCATCATAAACATTATGCATCATATTCACTCATTTCATCCTCATTCTTGTGTGTGCCATTTCATCATGTGCTTGCTACATACTCATATTCATTGGTCAATTATTGTGTGATGGCTATGTGGAGTTCTGTTTGGTAATTGGTTAATATGTATATCATGAGAACTTGAGGTTGATGGTGTGTAAGAAAGTTATGTTTTAGCATGATTCTAATCATGAGGTTAGTAATGTATGAGAAAGTTATTGCTTACCGAGATTAAGAGTATGATTGATTGTGATTTTTATTATTATGAGGAATGACATGTAAAGTGTGTTGACATGAGAAACTTATGCGGTGTGAATTATTATTATATGATTATTGAAGTAATTAGAAGTTAGTTCCTTGGATCATCCTATTGAGTCTCCAAAGCTCATCCCTACTTGAAACAGGTTTTCATCCAAGATGAGTGCTGGAACTGGAATGGTGGATGGTGATTGTGCTTGTTGTTGCTGTTGCTGTTTATTTTATGAGTTATTGAAAGTTTATTTAGTTTGTTTCATGACTTTTAGACATGTTGTTTTGACCCATATGGGAAATCAAGTTGTAAGAAATTTGTATTGGTTTTGGAACTTTGTTTTGAAATTGTGTTAAAGGAGTTTGGTTTAAATTTTATGATACTTCCGCTGGAATTTAGTATTGCTTTGTTGGACCATAAGGTAGGGTTAGATGCTTTGGCCGCATCCATTGGTTGGATCCGAAGGTCACTCCTTGATTATCCTTGAGATTCCATATCTCGAACTTCGAGACGTGACAAATTGGGTGATTATTTGTTATGATTGCTCTAGGTTTAAGCCGTGAATCTAGAGGCTCTAGAGTCTAGTGAAATCCTAAGATGAGAACATAGAAACATGTTAACCTAGGAATCACATCTGTGAACTGTATGTTGAGTGTTTCTTGCAATTTGTTTGATGTTGTGTAATTTTTTCTGAGGGGTGTGCTCTCTATGATTGTAGGTGATATGTATGTATATATGTATAGAACTTTTGAATTTTATACTTAGAGACATATCAGCATAAGAATCACATCTAGGGAATTGTGTACTGAATGTTGAGTGTTGTGTGCTAAGTGTTTGATCTTGTGTGAAATGCTTTGTGTATGTGTGAACGACTTGTGTGACTCGTTGCTAATTGTTATACTTGACATAAGTATTTTTGGATAAATACTTAGCGAATTGGGTACACTATAGATGACTGAAGGACGGAAGAATATGGCTGGTGAGAGTTCATCCATTAATGAAGGGGAGTGTTCCCTATGACAGGATTATATAAGATCATAGGAGATTTGACTGAATTAGTTCAAAGGTAACAAAAGAGAATACAGACCACTCAAGGAGATGTAAATGGGAAGGTGTGTGAGGGAGGCAAGGGTAGGACTTCTAGACCGAGAGAACAAGATATAGAGAGAGACTTAAATGAGAGGCACAAGGGTTCAGAGAAATCTATTCCAGTTGTGGTTGCGGCTCCTACGGCGACACAATGTCAACCTCGTCAGTTGCCTAGTTGTTACAACTGTTGGGGAATAGGACATGTCAAGAAGTAATGTCGACAACTGTTGAGGCAAAGGAATGAACGAGCTGTAGCAGCGACACGACCATGCCAATAGGGTCGGGTCAATGCCAAGGCTCCAGAGACGGGAGAGTTAGATGACAAAATAACTAATGCAGATCTAGAAGGTGCACGAAGCACACACATTTATTCTTTGACTAAGTCTATTTTCATTGCATGAACTAATGTGGACTGATTGGTTTGGTGATGTATGCTAGATTTGAGATTTCATAATCAAAGCATAGACGACTTTAGGAAATAGAATTTTCTAGAAATATTCTGATTTCAAGTCTAAGATAAACTAGGTATAATTCGGGAGTGTTGACAATGCTTACAAACTTATATGAAATAGTATTGCCACCGGCGACTATGTTATAAGCTTGTATGAATGTTTTCAACATATGTATGTAATAGATTAATAAGAAGATTTAAGTTGATTTAGTTTCTAGTTTGAGTGTGAAACCTATGATATAAGGACTATCTATCAAGGAAAGAAGAATATCAATTTGTGACAAGTATGTTAACATATAACCAAGTTAGGATTGGGTATGGTTGTTGGCCATGGTTGTGGGTATACTGAAAAGAAAGAAAGAAAAAAGAAAGAAAGGAATGAAAGATAGGCTTG
>JAUPMG010008261.1:0-15780 GCA_031762675.1 Pachysandra terminalis | reverse complement strand
GTACAGGTTTAGTTGTAATCTTGAATGGTGTTTGTGCTTGTACAGGTTTTGTTCTTATACAGGTTTATTTACAGGTTTGTAATCTTGTAGAAATAAAGAAATTGCTTTAAAAAAAACAAGCTATTCTCGGCTGTTCTATAGAACCACCAAGCTACATACTTTATCTCGGCGGTTGTGTAAAACCGCCGACCTAAATCGCATATTATCGGCGGTTAATACCGCCGACATAGACTACCCTATGTTCGGCGGTTATATGTAACCGCCGATCTAGGTTACCTAGGTCGGCGGTTTGTGCAAACCACCGGCTAAATACTACTCTACATCGGCGATTTGTTCAAACCGCCGATAATACCTACGACGGGGGGGGGAGCGGTTGAATAACCCGCCAGGGTATGATTCGACAGTAGTTATGTAATATACACCGGCGGTTTCAGGTATGTTGTAGTGACTGAAGTTTATGGTTATAATGAGTGTTATTATGATCTGAGAATCATAATATTAGTGAGACAGTCCCGGGTGGACTGATTTGCATGTGTTGAGGGATTAATCATCCCAACAGACCAGTTTTTTGTTAATGCCCAAGGTGAGGGATAGGCCTTGTATGGGGGTCCCAAGAGACTTGTGGTGAGATGATAGGTGAGGGATAGTTCACATTAGTGAAGCCAAATATCTGAATCATAAGAATAAAATTATGTTAGTAGATCGGCTAATGTATGTTTCACAAAGGAAGTTCTAGGTGATGCCTTGGGAGTTGTCCCTATGATCGAAAATAAGTGAGGGGATTGAGCTCTCTAGGTAACACTCCCAAGAAAATATGATGACACATAGAATAATCTACTATTTTAGCCATGTATTGGGAGATGAGTTCTGGGTGAAGCATCTTGGGTAGTAAGATTAAGATCGGCTGTGGAACATACACTAATCGAATGTCAAACAGCATTCATATTTGCATATCATATTATTGTGCATGAATCATATGTGGTGATATATTTATTGTTGCATGAGCATGCATTAGTCATTAATAATTGAACCAGCACGTTGCATTGCACATCTCTTTACATCACATTGTTTATATCTCATTCATATCATTATTTGCATATACTAACTATTTTGTTTTTGTCTATGGATTACCAATGGAGAGTGGCATTGACCCTACTTCAATCTTAAATACCATTTATATTCGTTTATTTACTAAGCTAAGTGTAGCTTACACTTTCTAAGCAACTATTTCAGGACCGATAGATGATGGACAGTGGGATTATGGTGATCAAGATGGAGGACAAGAAGATGATGAAAACCTTAGTTATATTTAGATTATCATTTGATGATTTCAATAGACTTTTTAATAAGAGTAGTTGATTTTTATGCCTTTATTTGATTTTATTAGTTAGGAACAGATTTGAATAATTAATAGGGTTTTGATTGATACATGAGACTAGTTATATTTTATTTCCGCTGTTTTCTATTTGAAGATTGTTTTGGGTTGGATATTATTTTAATATTACTATTTTCCATAAATTTATTTTATAAATTATCTTACTTAATTCAATGGTTTGGTAATGTATTGCTTATCCACTACAATAGGGATATGGGGTGAGAGTTATATCTTAAACTTGGGGACTCCTTTGAGATTTTCAGATTTAGGATGTGACATTCATCCCACAGTTGGTGACAAGTACTAGTAATGATACCCTTATGTCAGAACCTAAGAATGAGGAAGTTAGAGATGTTGTTTTTAGTATTCCCATTGATGGGGCTCCTGGTCCGAATGGTTTCAATGTGGTTTTCTTTCAATTCTGTTGGGATATAGTGAAGGTGGATGTCCTTGAAGCAGCAAAAAGTTTCTTTAAGGGTAACCAACTTCCTCGCGTATTCACTAGTACTTTCATTGTTCTTATCCCTAAAGTGGACTACCCTAAAGGTATTTCTGACTTTAAACCGATTAGCTTATGTTCAGTGGCCTATAAGTTCCTTTCTACGATGATGGTTATGAGACCTAGGGATATTATCCGTAATCTTATTTCTCAAGAACAAGGGGATTTTATCAAGGGGAGACTCATTACTGAAAATATAAGTCTTGCTCAGGAGCTATCAAAAACTATTGGTAGTAACGTCATTATGTAACTGGATATGGCCAAGGCTTATGATGGTCTAGAATGGGAATTTTTTTTGGAGGTGTTAAGAAGGTTTGGTTTTACTGAGAATTGGATTAGGTTTGTGGCAAGTTGCATTTCAAACTGGTAGTTTTCTATTGTTCTAGATGGCTTTATGAAGGTTATTTTAATTCATCACGTGGAAGTATCGGAAGTCTGTCGAAAGCATTTAACGATGGAAGTATCGGCTATTGAGTAGAAGTCTGTCGAAAGCATTTAACGATGGAAGTATCGGCTATTATCATTCATTTCGTGGGTGTTCGGTGGTTGCTCATCTTCTTTATGTTGATGATGTGGTTATATTTTTAAATGGCAGAAAGTCTTCCATACAAGGGTTGAAGAAGGTTGTAAATGGTTACTCATTGTGCTCTGGACAGAAAGTCAATGAACAGAAAAGTTGTTTTGTCTTACATGATAAGGTCTGTTGCGCTAGGGTAGAGGTTATTTCAAGAACCACAAATTTTGTTAGGAAAAATATACCGATTGTGTATCTGGGTGCACCTTTATACAGCGGAAGGCTGAGATTGAGTTTGTTTGACGATCTCTTGAAGAAATTACAATAGAAGGTTGCTAGTTGGAAAAGCAAGCTTTTGTCTAATGGTGGTAAGCTAGTATTGATTAAGCATGTTCTTTCATATTTGCCTGTGCATTTAATACCATCCATGGCTATTCCATGTGGTTTGGTTTAAAAAATTTCTACAAATTTTGCTAATTTTTTTTTGGGGCAAATATGACGGTAATCCTAAACGTAAATGGGTGGCTTGGAAGGAAGTCTATTTACAGATCAAAGAAGGGGGTTTAGGCATTAGAAATTTAACCCAAGTGATTGAAAGTTTTAGATGGAAGCAAGCATGGGAGATTATTAATCATAATTCACTATGAACTGAGTATATGTTCAAAATATGCATTGGGAATTCTCACTTGCATCGAATTCAGAAGAAATCTGGGGCCTCCCATCTTTGGAATCAAATCACAGGTAAAATTAAAGATATTATAAAGAACACTTTATGGTGCTTGGGCAGAGGGAAGGTGTCCTTTTGGTTTTAAAATTGGTGTGATATGAGGAGGTTGGTAAACAACATTGATGATTTATTTTCTATTGACGCTACTTCTTCGGTTAAGGAGTTTTTCGAGAATAATTTTCATGTTCCTGGTTTAACTATAGAGCTTAAAGATAGAGTTTTTCAACAGGTTCGGCGTAAAGGTATGTCTCTTCAAAATTGCGATGATATTTGGTTGTGACCTTTTTCGAGTTCGGGTCTATTCTCTTTAAAATCTGCTTATGAATATCTTCGAACGAAGGCCTTGAAAGTTTCTTGGGCTAAATGAGTTTGGTGGAAGCATTTTGTCACATTCTAAACCTAGAAATCTCATCGGAGTCCCCAAATTTAAGATATAACTCTCACCCCATATCCCTATGAGAGTAGATAAGCAATACATTACCAAACCATTGAATTTATTAAGATAATTATAAAGTAATATTCTGGAAAATAATGTTACTAAGAATAATATTAAACCAAAATAATCTCCAATCAGAAAACAACAGAAATAAAATATAACTTTAAGTCTCATGCTTCAATCAAAACCCTATTAAATTACTCAAATCTGGTCCTAATGATAATAAGTCTTTAAAAATATAAATCCTTCTAATCCTATTACAATGTCCACTAAAATCATCAAACAATAATCTAATAAAGACTAAGGTCTTCATCATCTTCTTGTTCCCCAACTTGATCACCATAGTTCTGCAGTTCATCATTTATCGATCCTGAAATATGTTACTTAGAAAGCGTAAGCTACACTTAACTTCGTAAATAAACAAATATAAATAATATTTTGGATTGTAGTAGGGTCAATGCCACTCTCCAATGGTAATCCATAGACAAGATAGAAGTTAGAATATACAATTAATAACATGATATTAAATATGATGTGATAATGATGTGCAATGCAATGTGCTGGTTCAATTATTAGTGTATGCAATGCATGCTCATGCAAAAATAAATGTATCACCACATGTGATTCATGCATAATAATATGATATGCAAGTATGCATGTTGTTTGGCATTCAATTAGTGTATGTTCCACAACCGATCTTAATCTAACTACCCAAGATGCTTCACCCAGAACTCATCCCCAATACATAGCAAAAATAGCAGATTATTCTATGTGCGCATCATAGTTTCTAGGGGCTGCGACCTAGAGAGCACAATCCCCTCACTTATTTTAGATCATAGGGACAACTCCCAAGGCATCACCAAGAACTTCCTTTGTGAACCATACATTAGCCGATCTAATAGAATTCACTCAAATGATTTAGATATTGGGCTTCACTAATGTGAATTATCCCTCACCTATCATCTTTCCACAAGTCTCTTGCGATGCCTCCCTCAACACATGAAATTTAATCCTTCCGGGACTTCCTCACCATTTTTATGATTTTCAAATCATAATCACTCTCATTATGTCCATAAACTTGAACAATATGAAGTTATGGAGGTCAAGTCAAAGCATTAGACCCGATACAGGGTCATTATGCACAAAAGGCAATTTGGTGCAAGTGAATTGTGCATAGTAGCTAAACAATCAATTTGTGTACATCTGCAGACATAATTTAACATAATAAACACGTCCATAATGAGTTTAGAGTTCAAACAAGTCCAAATCAAAATATCACCCGTTGGTCAGTTATAGCAAATCTTCCACATAAAAGCACATATGCAAAATATTCACAATTTAGCAAAACTAACGTCATAATTGGTCTAATTAGGTCAAATATAGTATTCATGCAAAGTTTTAAGTCATTCGAAGCACTTTCATATTTTTTGATTGACTTATGGTCAACCTATAGCAACCTACAGCTGTCGGCTAACTAACTAGCTTCGGCTGCTCAGCCAATGACCAAAAACAATACTCTATGGGTGTCGGTGGACCTGTTGGTCGACCGACCCCTGGTCGGCTGCTTGGCCAGAGGGCAAGAACTAAACAAAACTCAAAAAAAAAACTGCTCAGCTGACCAACGGGTTGACCGACCAACCTAGAAACCAATCAGTTGACTTGTCGGTTGACTGACAGGTCGACCAATGGTCCGGAACCAAGAAAAATAAATATTTTTTGTTTTAACAATCACTATTTGGAAAAAATTATTCGAAACACACTGACTAAAATATAATTCCGAAGAAAATCAAATATTTATATCATAATAAACTCATTAATTCTCACATTTAGATTGCATGGTATTCAATTTAGAAAATCATTGTTTCTATCATGTTCTTATGAAGAAAAGAATATAAGATATGGAATTTAAGGTAGTACTATCCATAGTTTTAAATTTCGGCTAAATTTCATGAAATTTTGGTCTCGGATCAGCCCTCCGAAACACTAAATTTTGTGCATATTTCACCGAAATTTCGGCGAAATAAATGTACTTCGGCCAAAACAATTTCACCTGAAATTGACACTTTTTTGGCCAAAATATCGATCGAAATAAATCAAAACACTCTTTAAAGGTTAAAAAAAATGAAATAACCTATATTACAACTTTATAAATACCATCAAATTCTCTCATTTTTCACCCTTCATTTCTTATCCAAAAAATTATTGTATTAATTATTAATTATTATGGATTAAAAAAAATTGGTTCTAATCATTTTTTTCTTTTGCTTATACAAATACACAAATGGATTTCGTACCCACAAAAATTGAAGGAAATCAAGAAATAAATTTTAAAATTTTAGTTTAAACTTTTATACATTGTATTTTTTTAGATGTTAGAATTTGAATCCAATATGTTTTGGATACATGTATACTTTTTGGATGTTGTAATATAAATGTTATATTTATTAGTTGTAACTTTAGTATTATTTCACATTATTAATCAAAATATTATTTGTTTTTTTTTAAATTTGTATGTTCATTAATAATATATATTTTAATGAAAATATCACTTTTTATTGAGTAAGTTTATTATTTATATTTTAGAAATTATTACTTAGTACTTATTAAAAAAAAGAAAGAAACTGGCTAAATTATGCTTATATTAAAATATTGTAAATAAAAAAATGTACGAATTTATTTTGGTGAAATATTAGAAATTTCACGAAATTTCGGCCAATTTCGAACATTATTTCGGCCAACTATTTTAATTAAAAACAACTTTAATGAAATTTTGATGAAATATTCGAAATTTTGGATATTTCGATCTCATTTGGGCGGTCGAAATCAGTGATATTTCTAAAATTTAAAACTATGTTACTATCTCATACTCATTGAATATGACATAGGTACCTAGTTCATATCAAAAATTGATTTTAATCCGAATACCTACCTTGGATCTTGAATTGGTGTTGAGATGAACACCTTCTTCTTCTTCTTCTTCTTCTTTTTCTTCTTCTTCTTCTTATTCCTTGATCATCTGAAGTTCCTTCAAACTCCTAAAGCTCCAGCAATCCTTATCTCCTTTGTCTTCTCTCTTAGAATTATGATCCACACGTCCACCCTCTTAGTTTATACAGATTTCCTAAAGTTTTCAGCTTAGTCTAGGAGTTGTTATTAATCTAGGAATATGTGTTAATTTACAGCCCTTAGAATAGATTAGACTATTCCTACCCCTTAGATTAAATTGTCCTAGTTCTAGATTAACTAATCATTGACCTTATCTTACCTTAATCCTAATTAGATTTTAATTCTTTTTTTTTCTAATTCTAACCAATAATTTAGTTGAATTGTTCCTACGAAATCCTAACCGTTGGTTTTTAAGTGTCCTAGTCTTAGTTTGGTTATAAGTTAAACTTATCTAATCTTAAATATTTATTGGTTTAGGATTGGTTTTAATGCTTTAATTAATCCTAACCTTTAAAATATATTAGTTTAATTATAACCTTTAGATCTAGATTCCTAGTTGTAGTTAAACTAGTCTTTAAATATCTATTTAAAATAGAATCCTAATTAAGTCAAAACTAGCACTAATCCTATTGAATCTAACCCATTGATTTAGATTAAAACTTCCTACAATATCCTAGCCACACATTATAACTTAAAGAGTTATGAGTGTGTGTGAAGCACTTAGTTTCCTATAGTACAACCCACCAATCACAAATAGTCAAAGTCAAACCTGTAGCTAACTTACTAACATGTTAATTATATATTAATCCTATTATTTGAGTTTGAGTTATTACATATTTACCTTCAAAAATTTTGATCTTTATGTGGAAATTTATCCGGGGTATTATCCCGATTGACTCAAAAGTCCAACAATGTGGAATTAGCTTGGCATCTAAGTGTGTCTGTTGTGTCAATAGCAAGGTTAAATCCTATCTGCACCTATTCCTAGAGAGTGAATTAGCTGAAGAAGTTTGGAATCAAGTTGCTTACTGGTTCAATTTCTTTCCTACCCGTAATTCTATATTGAGTTTTCTCTTTTCCTGGTTCCAACAGGGGCATATAAGATCTAAATCTGGTATGCTTATGGATCTAATTCCAATGATTGTATTATGAGAAATCTGGTTGGAGCGTAATGTCCGTAAATTTGAGGAAAGTAGTAAACCCTCGAGCATGGTGATTAGAAGGATTGAATGGCGTATCCGATTGTTTTCTGGTTTAATTGGCCCTTCTGAGTTGAAAATCAATGGTTATATTTGGATTTTCCACAACCTTAAAATCCTTATTCATTCTACACATATTCCCAAGGTAAAACTAAGTCGTTGGTTGTGGCCTTCAATGGGTTGGTATAAACTCAATACTGATGGTGCTGCCAAGAGGAATCCGGGGTTGGATGGAGGGGGAGGTATCTTGCGTGACAGTAATGGAAAGATGGTTTTTGCCTTTCATAATTTCTACGATGATGTATCAAATAATGTTGCTGAACTCCGAACTATTCTGGATAGTCTGAATCTGTGTTTACAGTTTAATATATCGCATGTCCATGTGGAGTCTGATTCTTACATTGCTGTGAATTGACTGAAAGGTAAGGATGTTCCCAGTCTCAAACTATGGCATTGGTGTTCGGAACTAATTTGCATCAAAAGTAAACTAAATACTCAGTTTTCACATGTTTTTTCGGGAGAGTAATGGTGTGGCTGATGTCCTTGCTAATGAAGGTGTTCAATCTAGAGTTTAAATTTTCAAACATCAGCTAGATTTGCTTTCGACTTGACCTGTGGGGTCTTTGGAACCTTAGACGGTCCAAATTTCAGTGATGGTTTTGTTTACCCTAGGATGATCGGGACTATGGATTTGATCCTTGTTACTGCCATATGTGAATGTGCTCTATTCACTAATTCCTTGGGATTTATGTCGGTGATTATTTTTTGGTTGTACAGTAGCTGTTGGTGTTGGTCTGTGTCTCTGTTTTGGCTTATATCATGGTGTTCTGTTGCTGCTACCCTCCTTGGCCAAATTCTCTTATGATTCATGCTCTTTAGGATTTTCCTGTTGTTGGATGCTCCCTTTAGTTTTTAGCTTATTTGTTGCTGGTGCTCCCTATTCTTGGATGAGCTTTGTGGCTCACTTGGAGTCCCCTTCATTATGGAAGAGTTGAGAAAGAGAGCTTAGGTTGATAAGAGCGATAAGTCGGTGAAGGATCTGGTGATGTTGTTGTTTAAGAATACACTGCTTACTTATGGGTTCAGTCTTGATGATCCGAGTACGTATGCGGGTAGAATTCATAGGATGTTGAAGTTGGGATTGAGCATTGACGAGGAGGAGATCAAGGTGGAGCTGATGATACTGATATTGTTGAGTATGCAACACTAACTCTCTAAAGCATTTGGGAAGATTCCAGAATATTATGGAAACACATAGAAGAATCTAAAATAGTCTAGAAGATTCCGGAATACTATGGAGATCTCCGGAAGAGACTAGAAATTTCTAGAACTTTGAGGAAGCACTTGGAAGTTTCTAGAACAATGTATAGAACACTATGAAGTCTAGAAGGATCTCAAGACATCATGTAAATATTAGAATATACATAGATATTCTAGAAGTATCTAGGACTTGAGTTTGTATGGAGTAGTTTAGAACTTTCTAGAGATGGCCACATATCTTCTCCCCAACTCTATAAATAGGGGTGAGGTATTCATTTGATGCATTTGAGTATGTCAAGTAAGTTCTCAAGTGACATCTTGTAGTTGTTGTTCTTAATAAAAGTTTGTTTAGCTTTTTCCACTGCTCCAACGGTTCAATTTTCAACAAGTGGTATCAGAGCCAGGTTGGTTGGTTCGAGTTACGGGTTAAGCTACAATCGGAGATCGTGAATCGTTGTGCTCGTGAAGTTCGTGGTGTGATCTTGTGATCAAGATCTAGTGATACGGTTTCTCGAGGGTGATCAAGGTTCTGTTGGAGTTACGAGAAAGAAATAGTAAAGTCTTGTTGTGCTGCCAGAGTTACCACTAGACAAAGTTGAGTAACATGGCGGATATCTCAAATACGTTGATTGGGATTGAGAAACTCAACAACAACTACAGCTATTGGAAGTCTTGTATGGAGTCAAACCTTCAAGGGAAAGATTTGTGGGAGACAATGATAGGTGGTGATGCCGTTCCACCAAAAGACAACCCAAAGACAGCCGAAGAGCTACAAAAATGGAAGATACGGGCCGGTAAAGCTTTGTATGTCATCAAAGCATCTTTTATGAAGGATTTATTGGAGCATATTCGAGAAGTGAAGACTCCAAAACAAGCATCGGGTTCATTTGCCGCATTATTCTCACGTGCCAATGACGCTTGGCTACAACTCCTGGAGAACGAGAATGGTACCATTACACAAGGTAATATGACAATCTCACAGTACTTTTGAAAGTTAAAAGTATTTGCAATGAGATATCACAATTAGATGCCGAGTCTACAATTAGTGAAGCACGCATGAGAAGAATTATCATTCGAGGGCTTCGACCAGAGTTCAATGGGTTTATTGCGGTGATTCATGGATGGCCCACGCAGCCTTCGTTGCTAGAATTGGAGAATTTGCTGATAAACCAGGAGACACTGGCAAAGTAGATGGCTGGGCTTTCAGTCAAAGAGAATGAGGAAGCTCTTTTCTCTGACAAAGGGAAGAAGAAGCTCAATTCGGGATGGAGAAAGAAGCCTCAAAATGCCAAGCTCAAGGGAGGAGACTCTAGCAATGATGAGAAAGAGCATCAGAGGAAATCTGGTGCAAGACAGACGAAGATCTGCTATAGATGCGGTAAGCCAGGTCATTTTGCTCGTACTTGTAGAGTAAAATTTACGCAAGGGAATATTGCAAAGGTTGGTTCTCAAAATAAGAAGGACTAATATGAAGACAATGAAGAAGAGGTCTGGGATGTTCGGACTTCTTATGCAGTTGTTGAAGAATATGAAGAGCATGTTGCTCTTTCATCAATCATAGAAAGTTCCCTTGACGATGCTGATGAGTGCTTGTTATCTAGCTCTAAAAAGGTGGGAATCAACTACGAAACTGATTGGATTGTTGATTCTGGTTGCTCACATCACTTGACCAATGATATGAGTAAGTTCTTAAGGCTACAAAAATATAAAGGCAATGATGTAGTCATCACGGCAGATAACACTGCACATCCTGCGGAGCATGTAAGTGACATAGAAATTGTTTTTTCAAAGGAGGTTCTCAAATATTGGAGAACTTTTATCATGCCCTAGAAATGACGAAAAATGTGGTCTCCGTTCGACAAATTACTGCAACTGGACACTATGTGCTCTTTGGTTCAGACGACGTCAAAGTGCTATCAAATGCAGATGTTAGAGACGATATTCTAATGGAAGAAAAGAAGGTAAATAAGCTATATGTACTATCAGCTGGTAGATCTTATGTTGATAAAACCTGTCAACATAAGACAGCAAATCTGTGGCATGCTTGATTAGCTCACGTAAACTATACTCACCTCAAAGCCATGATGAAAAAGGAGATGGCACGTGGTCTCCCTTGCCTCGAAATACACAATCAAGTAGTGTGTGCAGGATGTCAGCTCCGGAAGGCATATAGGCAACCTTTCGACGAATCAAAGATTCGAGCTACGAGACCACTACAACTTATTCACTCGGATGTATTTGGACGAGTTCGCACTCCTTCCTGCTCTAGTAAGCGATATATGCTTATATTTATAGATGATTAATTTTAGTATGTGTGGGTTTACTTCTTAAAAAGTCAAAAGCATTCTCCAAATTTATTGAGTTCAAACAACTAGTGGAGAATGAACTCAATCAGAGAATTCAATGTCTAGGGAGTGACAATGGTGGAAAATACACAGAAGATAAGTTTGAGGATTACTTGAAGAAGTATGGAATTCGACATCAGTTTACATGTTCTTACACTCCTCAACAAAATGGAGATGCAGAAAGAAAGAATAGGCATCTGGGTGAGACTTGCCAGAGGATGATACACGCATAGAATGTACCACCACGGTTTTGGGTGTATGGCAACTGTAGCTCACATTATTAACAAGTTACCTCAACCAAAACCCGAGTTCCACTCACCCTACCAGGTGTTGTACAACAAGAAGCCAATAGTACAATACTTCAGAGTTTTCGGGTGTGTATGCTATGTGTTTGTTCCAGATGTCCTACGAACTAAGATGGAGAAGAAGGTGATAAGATGCAAATTTTTCGGCTATGATCAACAAAAGAAAGGGTGGAGATGCATAGATCTGACTACTTACAAGGCATATGTGTCTTGACAAATTGTCTTTGACGAAATATCATCATGGGAGTTTTCAGACAACGTAGCATTGTCTGATATTGGCACTTCAAACACGAGTGTGCAAGCCCAAGGAAAATTTCTAGAGCCTTCTATTGAAAGTGACTCTGGACCCGAGACGCACCAGAAGCTCTTCAAGTCCTTGGAAGACAGGTATTAAAGAATCACCAATGGAGGTAATCAAAAGCTGAGAGCTGAGGATGGAAATGAATTAGAAAATGCTTGCTTATATCGAAAATTGGTGGGAAGTTTGATATATCTCACCATTACTCAACTAGACATTGCCTATGCAGTCAGAGTTGTTAGTCAGTTCATGCAAAGTCCAAGAAAACCTCATTTGGAAGCAATTCGACGGAAACTAAGATATGTTCATCACACAGTTGATTTGTAATATTTTATAAAGGAGAAGTTAAACCTGAGTTAGTAGGATTTACTGATACTGACTGGGCAGGCAACCCTTCAACCAGGAAATCTACTACAGGATATACATTTAGCTTAGCATCAGGAGCAGTCACATTGTGCAGTAAGAAGCAACCCACTGTTGCCCCATCATCTACGGAAGCAAAATATCGAGCTGCAATGATGGTAGCTCAAGAATGCTCATGGCTATATAGATGATTCAAGACGATGGTGAAGAAACAAATTATTCAATAAACCTCTACTGTGATAATCAAAGTGCCATACGACTGGCAACAAATCCAGTGTTCCATGCTCGAACAAAGCATATCGAGGTTCATTGTCACTAAATTCGAGAAAAGGTTCTGAGGGGAGAGATCGATCTAGTACCAATAAACACTGAGGACCAAGTGACAGACATCTTCACCAAAGGATTACCAATACAAAAAATTAACAAGTTTCGATCATTGCTTGGCGTATATAGCAGAAGTCGGTATTGAGGGGGGATATTGAGTATGCAACATCGACTCGCTAGAACATTTGGGAAGATTCCAGAATATTATGGAAACACTTAGAAGAATCTGAAATAGTATAGAAGATTTTAGAATATTATGGAGAACTCCAGAAGAGACTAGAAATTTCTAGAACTTTGAGGAAGCACTTGGAAGTTTCTAGAACAATGTATAGAACACTATGAGGTCTAGAAGGATCTCAAGACATTATGTAAATATTAGAATATACATAGATATTCTAAAAGTATCTAGGACTTGAGTTTGTATGGAGTAGTATAGAACTTTCTAGAGATATCCACATACCTTCTCCCCAACTCTATAAATAGGGGTTAGGTATTCATTTGAAGCATTTTAGTATGTCAAGTGAGTTCTCAAGTGACATCTTATAGTTGTTGTTCGTAATAGAAGTTTGTTTAGCTTTTCTATTTCTCCAACGGTTCAATTCTCAACAGATATGCTTGCATTGGAGGAAGATGGCATTGAGGAGAGCAAGATGGAGGAGGTCAACTAAGCATATGGAGGATATATGTGATTCTGTGTTGTTCTAAGTGTGGTATATGTGGTTTTGTATCTATAAAGAATATACAACAAGGGAAGGAAGAGTTTCCCTCTGTTGTTTTTACATTTTTCTTTTTATCTTTTTTGGTTCTCTTGTTCTTGAGTCAGTCTGTAGATGGGTCCAGTCGTTCACTTGCTGTATTTCCATGGTTTGAAATGATCAATACTATTTTGGTTAAAAAAAGCAAAAAAAGAGTGAGGGAAGAGAGAGAGAGAGAAAGAGAGAGAGAGAGAGAGAGAGAGAGAGAGAGAGAGAGCATGTCGAATGAGGGTGTTGGATTTGGAAATGAAGATGGAGAAGAGGTGATTTCGATGAAGGTTCTGGGTTGGGTTTCAGATGGTGGAACAAAGGAGAAATGAAGGAACATATGGTGGTTAATGTGATATGGGTCGGTGGTTGAAGATGTTGCTGTCGCAACAACAGCAGTAGCGAAGGGAGAAAAGGGGTTTGAGGGGGACGAAACAAGTTTGGGTTTGCTTTAGGTTTTTGGTAAAGGTGGAGTTGCAGGAGGAAGAAAAAGAAGAAGAAGAAGAAGAAAGGAAAAGGAGAAGGGATGGAATGGAGAATGGAAGAAAATGAAATGATGAAGGAGAGCATACTAGAAAAATAAGATGTGCCAGAGTTGTACCCGCCAGAGACAAATGGATGAAGAGGGGATTAGAGTTTCCATTGTTCTTCCCAGAGCTTGGAGAATAAGAATAAGAAAAAAAATGAGAGAGCCCTTTTTACTAGGTGTGACCCTGGATTTTATAGTCAGGTCAGTTAGCTAATAATGCTTTTGGGAGGGGTTTTATTGAAAATAAAAATCAAATAGGACAAAAACGGATTGAGACGATGTTGAAAGAATCAAAACAATTGGATTTATTTTGAAAATGAAGGTTTAATGTCGCTTTCGGGCGATTACCAGATACTTTTGTGCAAGTGTGGTAAGATTCCTCACCACATGCACATGGCAGTCTCAACCGAAGTGCCACCTCACCCAGAATTGCCACGTGGCAAATAAATTTTATAAAATTTCTAAAATGAGTCCTCAATTTCCAAAGCTCAAAATTTTGTGAATTCACATCCATTTTAAGGTTTTGGCACGCAGAAATAAAATCCAAAACCAAAATCTTATTTTGGCCTCCAAAAATAGTCAATTTTGACCAAAAGGGGAACCATAGGTAAAATAGTCATTTTTCTCAATAATCCCAAATCTCGTCGATATTATATTCGTTGAAAAGAATTTTCAATCTAGATTTTGAATTTAAGGTCCAAATTAGACTTCGAGTATAATATAAAACAAATGGTGCTTCCAAGGGCATTTTGGTCATTTTTCTCAAAAATCCTAAATCTAGGCAATATAGTACTCATTTGAAAGTATTTTTTGTCAAGAATTCAGATTTTGAGTCAAAAACGGATTTCAAATGAGGAATGATGAGTGAAGGATACTGAGGGTATTTTGGTCATTTTTAGAAAATTCTAAAATTTTTCGAGGAATTAGTGCAATGGCAGAGCAGGAATTCAGAAGATGATTCAGGAGGTGTTGATTCTCAAGCCAAGCCTCCAAGGCGCTGCAAAATAGGAGAAATGCACATTGGTGCAAGTTGGGGTGTTTACAACAATCATTGCGAATGAGCTTAAAAGAATCTGACAAATGAAGGTCGTTTTTGCAGCTTAAAAGAATCTGCAAAATAGGAGAAACGATTGCATTGGATTCTTGGTATTCATCTGAAAAAATGTATCTAAATTATCTTGATTATATTGGTGTTAAAGAAAAAAAAAAAAAAAAAAAAAAGAAAACACTTTCTTGTACTCCCATTATTTTGTTCAAATGTGTTATATTCTTGTTTTTCACCATCCTTCTAGATACCACAGGATGCAGACTAAGAGGAATATGGAATATCAACATACAATCTGAGTGAAGCATCTCATCATACTTTTGGAAGAATGTATTTAGAAGCTGCATTTGAGATGTCCCCAGGAAAGCGGCATGAAGATAAAATTCTCAAGGGACGTTACTTAAGAAATATACTGAGTCATCCCCAATAGAATCATCTGAAGATGTTGGAAAGTGCTAAACTACTGAAGGAAGTTAAAAGTAGGAAAAGAAGGATATTCATTTGTAAGTGAAAGTTGAGTCAAAACCATTTCTATCATCTTTTAGACTTGGTCATAGGCAGTCATACAACAATAATCATTGAGGTTGGGACTTGTCCAATCCTTTACGACAGCCAGTTAAGATTAGACTTGATTCAATAAGTCATAGTCTTAAAATCTCTCTAAGTTCACGAGTTGGTATTGCTCGAGATCAAATTTATTTTTCATATACTGAACATCCTAAAATCTTTTTAACTTTGTCTATCTCCAGGCAACGACTAAGGTGTAATGACCTGGACCCTTAAAGGAATATTTAATAATTAATTATTATTATTAATTATTTATTTTCATTTAAATTATTTAATTAATTAGTAGGGATGGAATTATTTTAAAC
>JAUPMG010008241.1:0-11877 GCA_031762675.1 Pachysandra terminalis | reverse complement strand
CGGCGCCCTAAATTTGAATTTTCAAAGGGTCGAAGGGTATAATAGTAATTTCACTTACTATTATGTTTAACCCTAACAACAAGGGTATTTATCATACTCTACTCTTTGTAACATTTTTTCTGAGCTTTGGAGAATAGTAGAACCTGGTGTGTATTCGTGGATGTAGGTACTATTTGCCGAACCACGTAAATTTGTGTCTTGTGTGTGCTTGATTTCTTCTTTTATCTTGTTTATCTTTCTTTCGTAACAAGAATGATGTGGCAGGTGAGATTTTAGATGATGCCGACGATGGCCAAAGTAAGAAAAACAAGCTTATTTCTTCTAAGAAACTTGAGCTGCGTTCCTCCCCCAGATTTAGGTTCGTCCCGCGAACGCGTTCACAAAAGAAGTGATCAACCTGAAATGGATGAACAAACTGGTAAGAACTGCTACTAGTTTTGAAGTAATCTCAATTTAGAAGAAACAGAATCAATGTTGGTTGAACCCTGCGGGCTTGGTGTCAATATATAAACTTTTTGATATCGATCATCCTTATCGGGGAATTTATATAGTAACACAGACATCACTTCTAGTTAATAGAGAAGTATTAACTGGGAGTCTTGTTTTGTCTGGAACTGGTCACCAGTTTATCCATTTCTTTTGGTGTTCTTTGCACTAACTGGTTGGATGGTTATAAACTGTACTAGCTTGAAACTTAAAGGTTAATTTGTTTAGATATCAATATGTGCTCAGTTAAGCTATATCCTTGTCCTTTAGATCTATATTGCTTTGAATTTACTTTTTTCTCTTTTCCAAAGTCAGCTGCATTTCCTCATGTTGAGTCTACATTATCGACTTCCATCGTCTTTTGCATTTCCTTTTACTTCTCTTTTTGTTCTTGCTTAAATAAGCGTCATTTATCCGTCTATAAGGGAACTATCTAGGTATTATACTAAACCTTAGCGGATGCTTGTGGAATTTTTTTATTTTTTTGTAATGTGGAACCCCCGACCCCCACTTAGTGGCGACAGGGAAAACCCCGGATACAAGACCCCCACCTACAAGGACCATATGTCAAGTAAGCCCTGGGACTTGAACTTGGGACCTCGAGTTCTGGAGCTGGAGAGCCTGTCATGTGAGCTAACCATGTTTTTATTAACATTTTATTCTTGGGACTGGTAAGAGTCGCGAGACGTCTCCCCTTGAAGAAGGGGTCAGCAGGTGGGTTTGGGGATTGATTGTGTTACGAGCCTAACCGTTGTTCCAAAAGTCCTAGGGCTGATGGAAACATATTTGGTTAAGCCCTTAATATTTAGAATCTTAACAAAACAAACATACCAAGATAAAAGTGGATTTTTCCAGAATTTCGCAAATAGATATCAAGCAAAAAGAGCTTTTAAGATAGACTGATAAAAGAAAAACCAATTCTTCTTGTCTTGTTCTTTTGTGGGTGTTGTTGGGTTGGTAAAGGACCCCTTCACGTTTACTGGTAGTGGGACGAGATGTTTTTGACAATACCTAGCCTAGGCCCTAGGGTGTGTCCAACGGGTCTAATCATGCCCGGCCAGGCTGGGCCCGTGCTTTTGCCTGTAATTGGAAGAGCAAAGCCATGCCTGTTCCGTGCTGTTGGTCAGATTATGTCGGACTGAGTTACAGGACCGGCCCGGCCCATTATAAACTCCTAACAGTACCCACGGTAGCAAAATATGTCTATTTGATTATGTTGCCAACAAGTCAAGCTTAAGCCAAACTTGGATAGACTCGGTGTGGTATATTAATATATGAAATTATACATTTATATTTTTATATTATATATTAATATTAAATACATATGTTAATATATTATAACTTATATAATAATATTATCAATTATAATATTATATTCAAGATTTGTGAGCCCGAGCTGAGTTGGATAAAGCTCTGGTCTCTCAGCTTATTTACGACCCGGGCCGAGTCTGTACATATTTAAAACATGAAACGTCTAAATTACCCCTTCTTTGTATTTCTCGGTTTCACTCCCATATGCAGTGCCTTCACATCATGCACAATGCATATTACGATCCAACCAATCTAATATTTTTTTCAATTGGCTCTGGATCGGACCAATCCAACCTATACAGATACGGATCGGCCGATCGGACCGATCCAAAAATTTTTATTTTTTTCAAAAGATGATCTAAAAGTTGAATCGGATCAGGATCTGCTCGGACCAGTCCATCTAGGATCCCGAGAATAAAAACCTTGATGATCATCACGCTAATTCTTTTAAGTGCCACTTAAAAAATAAGTGGGATCATTTCCACAATATACTCCTGCAATATTTCAAATTTCGATACACCTTACTCAGATTAGGGGTAATATTGGCATTTCATAAATAGTTGAATGATGAGAAAGTATCGTTCAGGACGGTTTTCCGTTAAATCTGTTATCTGAAAGAACAGCCATTTTTTCTTTAAAAACTATATATACCCTTCAAGTTCAAGACAAGACTCTCCTACATTTTCTCTATATTCTTCGTTGCTTTGTTCTTTTCTCTCGAAAGATCAAACGCTTGAAGGAGATCAACCGGTTTCTGCACAATGTCTCTCTTTGATATCATTGATTTAGGAAATTTGAGTAACGTAAGATTTCTCTTTTTTGTTCTTTCTAGTTGTTTGATTCATGTATCCTTGTTTCATCTTTCATTATTTTAATGCATATAATTGATGTACAAACCCTAGATTTGCTTCATGTACAAACCCTAGATTTGCAATACGAGCTGAATGACTCTGTACTGTTCTTGATTTTCTTTCTCTTTTTTTAGGTGATTTTGTGCAAAATTTAGTGGATTAGAATATGGTGCTTGAAGTTTAACCAGCAGCATTTAAGAATTCTGGTTTTTATTTTCTAAATATATATTTAAATTAGCTGAAAGAAAGTAGGAATGCTATATGCTTTTGATTTATTGGTTGCCCTTTATCAAAAGGAATGGAAATATAAATCAAGAACTCAATCATCGTAGATAAGAATAATCTTTATTTTTCTTGTGGCTTCTTTGTAGTATCTACTATACAATCCATATTCCCATATATTTTCTCTATTAGTATCTACTATTTTGAGTCAGTTTGAGTTTGAGATATTTCTGTATAATTTCTGATTTACAAGCTTTTGGAGTATCTTGTCATCATTATAAATTAAGTATTTTCTACTTGCAGATTCATGCAAATTGCTGGATTTCAGGGTGTTTTAGCTGGTATAGCGGTGGGATATAAACAAAAAGTGCCTAATATGGCAACACTGGATTGGCTTCCATCACTCTACGTGTTGATATCTATATGCACAATTTTCTTTCTGGGACTGGAAGCAGTTATAGCCTTTCTATTTACTATATTTGGAGGGTATGGATGCTGGCTCTATCTCCGGTACATTCAATGGAACGCTGAGACCAATTCTAGAGGTTACTCAAAAGATGAGTTTGCATTCTCTACATTCTTCCCTCACTTCATTAGATATATATATATATATATCTGCCTACTCTGTTTCCTTTTTCTTGTTTCCAGATTCAAGAATAGAATAACCTGATGTTATTATGCCATTTCATATCCTGAAGAGGTCTCTCATCCATAGAGAATGTTCCCCTTGCTTTGAGAACTAATTTGCAATATCCTTTTAAGCTACTCCATTCCTTATTTTTGTACTTTTCTTAATATATTATACATATATAATATATATATATATATATATTGATCGGGATCAAGTAATAATAATAAACAAAGTAAAACAAAGATCAAAACAATGCACACAGATATATGTGGTTCGGCAAAGCCTACGTCCATGGGAGAGAAGAAGTTTACACTCTGTCAAAAACAAATTAGGGTTACAAATTATACTCCCACCCGATATATAGAACAAATAGTCAGTAGGGGACCCTCAGGTCCGTTCCCCTTGGATCTAGAGACTAGTGAATATGAGCCAATATATATAGTTAGTTAGGTAGTTAATTTGAGATGTTCCTCCCCATTTCTACTTTTGTGACATATTTAACAAAGAGGGGCCTATGCGAATCCTTCATCTTTGTTTTTTTCCTTTTTTATTTTCTTTTTGTGGGTTGCGTATAGTTCTATCTATCTACTTCAATGTAATCCCGTTTGTCATATTCTCCAACCTTACAGGCCAGTGGTTGATGTCATTGCTTCATTTTTCCATCGCTTGCTATGTTGTGGACAAAGAGATGATCATCAAACACAGCCTGTCTGAGCTTTTTTTGGCACTGTCACAGCTTGAAGAAGGTAACTTTGCATCTTGATTTCTGCTGTTTCCTTGTTTCTACTTCTGATTGTTGCTCACAGCAAACTGTATTTGAAAAGTATCATCCCAGTTTAAATTTAGGAATTCTATTACATATAGAGACACAAACTCCCAGTTTTACTCCGGAGGACATCTTGAATTTCTAGGGTTAATTCCACTTACACCTCCTCACGTTTCTGACAACCACAAAGACACTACCTGTGTTTTCTGATATTCCACTTACACTCCTTGAGGTTTTGTACTACATTGCAAAGACCACCGCTCCAATAGTACTAGTGAGAGGTCAAAAAATTTCCAAAGGTAAAAATGATTAGAAGGGCTTATTTTGTCTTATAAAAATTAGTTTTCTCTCATTTACATATAGTCTTTAAGACATACATATAGTCTTTAAGACAGGGTCAAAAAAGTTAATTAAAGTACTATGTTAACGCCGTTCACTCGACAGGCTAAAATTTCAAATGGTCCTTGCATATGTTATGTTGCTTCATGATTTTACTGTGAGCTGCTATTATTACAAAACTTTTGAAAGCAAAGATCCTCAAGTTCTTATGGAATTTTGTATCAGGATAAAATTTCAGTTCTGGTGTCCCTTCTGCATGGAAATTGTGTAGTGAAGGTCTGTTTTGTTGCAAAGCTTCAAAATCACATCTTTCTCTGTAAACCCACAAATTATGGATGTTCAGAGTGATGAACAGACAAGGGACAAGGTGATAAACAACTTGATGCAGTTTGAGATAAATGAGAAGCAGCGTATTTCTGTGCCGCACGGAGTTAAAGAATACAGTTATACTACATAATTTGCAGAATTTTGAGAGTATTGCAATGGAATACATATTTCGATTCAGTACAGAGGAATTATAAGAATAGTGGAGCTTCTGTAGAAAATGGTTAGTTTTTCTGTATGATATCTACTATACTGTAAAACCACCCATCGTTGGACAATGTTCCATCCTGTATGCTTTTGTAAACATGCTTATGTGTATCCACATTTAACTGTACAACAAAGCCTCTCCTAATCTAACTTATTTATTAGAATAGAATTCAAAAAGATAGCAAAAGAACTTCCGACAGCTTTTTCATGAAGAAATATATTACACTAACAACAATGGGGCTCATGTGAAATAGAATATTGTCCATATGGCCTATCCCTTGTCAAGAATGGCTCTGATATATATTGCAACTTTGAGTTTTAAATTAAAATATTATACGAACAAGGCAATTTCCATCAAGCATCAGTTTGCAATCGGAAAGGAGGTTTTAGTTTTGGTCGAGTTCATGGAGGTCTCCCCCGAAAACATAAGGGGGAGGTTCACATGCGGCGGCAGCGGCAGCCACAGCATGCTCACAGAAGAGTATTACATTTTCTCCATGAAGTGAATTACATATTCAAACACTAAACCAGATGACTTGGTTTCAAATCACCACTTCCATGGCTGCATAGGCAACTAGAAAAAAATAAATGCAGACATATTATGAGACACACGACATAGTTCAAAATTTTGATTTAAATTAAATAAAATCTATCTCCATGTGCAACATGTTTTCTTTGAAAAAGGACAAGGCTTCAAAACAAGAGTTAAGAAAGCATTCTCTTTGAGTGCAGATGCAAATCATGTTCTTCAAATGCCTTCGTATTTTGGGTCAGCTATCACATAATGGTAGGCAATTACCAGAGCAAATATAAAGATGCCAAGAAAATTGGCGATGAAGCCAAGATCTTGATCGTCAATCATCTGCAAGAGAAATATCAAAATGAATTAATAAAACATATGAATCAGAAAAAACTTAAAAAATCACATGAATAGAAACAATATATTACAAATTAAAGTTATATCATATATGTTTGCAGACTACACAAAGGACGGTGAATCTCATCAGAATAGTTACTAGGAGTTTTTGCCAATCCAGATCTAACCTACTCCAAATGTCATAACATCCTTCACTATTTTCAACATCATAATTTAGGTAGCACTTGTTTACATGAAGGTAAGAACATCAGAACCAAGTTCAAAGAATGTTCTGTTTTTAGAATTGGAAAAAAAGATCTATATACCCTAAAAGACTAAGGTGTGCCAAAGAATACAAGCATTCAGTGGCAGCTGATCCCAGTAATGACGACATTATTTCACAAGAACGAACAAGTATAACTGAAACGTGTGACTGAGTGAAAAATAAAAATAAAGGTGGAACAAGTATAACTGAAACGTGTGACTGAGTGAAAAATAAAAATAAAGGTTGTGGATTAAGGTGACCTTCTGCCCCCTCATGCTCCTGTTTCTGAAAAAACATTTGAAGGTTGCATTGACTGCATTAAGTCCGTTTAAGCTTCTATAAATTCCATATTGTATATTTTACCCATATTGCCTTCATAAAGACATTAGATGAATTAGTGGTGACTAGGATGAGGTTAACTGGTCTATCTCATTAGGTTTAGTTTGCTAGTGAGACATGGGTATTTCTGTCCCATGAAGAGATCAAGATAAACAAAATATCTTAGCCAACTAGTTGGGTCAACAATATGAATCCTGTTATACCATCCCAATTTTTCAAAAACTATTTCTTTAGTCAGATTATGTGTATCTAAAAAATTTCTAACGGACTCCATCAAGGGCCTTTTTGGGTCTTCCTCCAGCCCTTTTAGATCCTTCGATATTCACCTTCTTACAAACGCCTCCTTAAGATCCTTTTATCTCTTCATATCTTTCCACACATCCCACTTTCCTAGTCCTACCACATGAATGGATGATGTGGCTAATCCAAATAGGCCATATGGATAACTGTTCTATTCACAAAACAAGGGAAAATTAGAATAACGTTTCTTTCTACAACATGGTAGATATGTTTGGGACAAAAACTAGATAAGTGAAGAGGGTAGTGGACTAGGGTTCTTAAGATGCATGGATGAGTTAGCCCATCCAAGGGCTAGTTTGTAGCATTTTGTGAACTTAGATTATATAAGCTCAAATGCACAACCACTCGAGCTGAAATTAGCATACCAAGGATCGAAGGAAGCCCTTCTCAAAAACAATATGTAAGTAAATATATATATATATATATATATATATATATATCGAGAGAGAGAGAGAGAGAGAGAGAGAGAGAGACATGTATGAGGGAGCGGTAACTAGGGTGAGAGCTGTAGGCATCAAGACAAATGAATTCCCAGTAAAGATAGGTTTACATTAAGGTTCAGCTATGAGTCCCTATCTTTTGCTTTAATTATGGACGAATTAACTACTCGTATTGAAGAGAAGGTATCTTTTTTTGATAATTAAAAACATTTCATTAAAATCCATGTGTCCTTATTTCATCCATCTCTTATGAGATGTAACTTCATCAACTTCAATGAACCCACCACACACATTTCCGATCTCCTCGAACACATCCAGCGACCAATATTGAGGAAGCAGACCAAATATATAAATCCATGTGCCCTTATTGTTCATACGTATATGTGCATTCAAATAATTTCCATCCCATTTGAATATAAACATATCTTCTCTAGATTTAAGTGGGAAAGATCTTAACGAAGTCAATAATCGAATCATTAGGAGCAAACATGATCGCGTGTTTCTCAGAAAAAGGAATAATATCTCGAAAAAATTCATTATTGAAGAAGGACTGAATCTCTGATGCAATTGATGCCCACGACAGATCAGAATTAGGAGATAAAACGATGGCCCTGTTCCACTTATCATCAGCCAGAACCTTCGAGCAATCAAGGGAAATCACAGGGATGGATCCAGATTTCTTGGTCAAAACCGGTGACATCTTTCCACTGGATTTATTCTGAATCACAGCCCCTGCCGGAGAAAAGAACGAATCAGAACTCTTAATCTTAGACCCAAACATCTTCCACCCGCCACCTTCCTTACCTTCTGGAATGAAATTTTTTGACTCTATTTCCCACGTATTTCCCAACCCTTAGAAAATGTCCTCCCGGATTCTGTTTTAATTCGACAATAATCGTGACAGACAACGTTAGCTTCCAAGCCCGATCCATTCCACCTTTCACAGAAAAGGCCTCTGCACAGCAATTAGAGATCCAAGAAGCTTCACGAGAAGACAGAAATATCGAGCTGGTCTTACCTCTACTGTTTTCGGAAACTTTAACCATTTTCCTCGCAGAACCAAAACCATAATCAACCAAGAACATCTTGGATTCAATTTGAAAAAACTCCAAACCATAATCAACCGAGGACATCTTGGATTCTATTTGAAAAAACTCCACCTCCCTTTGCACCGATACACTTTTAGGAACGTATTGAGGCTTCAGACGCTCATCTCTAGAAAAGACAACCACAGGAAATGCTGGGAAATCTTTAGTAAGGGGCTGAGAGAGAATCTGAGAAGAAGAACAAGAAGGAACGGAAGGATACACACTAGATGAAGAAGCAACAGGTAAGGGAAGAAAAGGCGGTGGGGGAGGAGGATGTCAAGGAGGAGGAGGAGGAAAGAACAGACAATGCATATTAGAAAGAAAATCTCGAAAAAATAAAAACCGAGAAAGGAACCTTTGTGTATTCCAACGAAAGTGGAATACGCAGATTTACAGAGGTCGCCGGAAAACCTCAACCCCGTAGAGGAAGTTTTCCACCTTCACCAGCTCCGGTGAAGCCCTCTGAGGAGAGATATCTTGCTGTATGCTTTTTAAAGATGATGTAATTTTAGTAGACCAAACTAGAGAGGGAGGGAGTAAATGAAAAATTAGAGTTATAGAGTGAGACTTTGGAATCAAAAAGTTTTAAAATAAGTCGAACAAGGACCGAATATATGGAATGTAACTATGTAACTTTAGCACAAACAATAGTAGAGATGAAGCTACAATAAGAATTGAAAATCAAACGATTCCTAAAAGCAATCAATTTTGTTATCTACGATCAATTATCCATAAAGAGGAACAAATTGATGAGCATGTTGCTCATAGAATTAAAGCCGGGATGGCTTCGGTGGAGAATTGTTTCTAGAGTGTTATGCAATCTACGTATTTAAACAAATTAAGAAATGAGTTAAAGACTCAACCAGCACCCAATTTAACTCATATAAAATGACTAGAATTGAATATAAGGTCATGGTTACATGATCTACCATGATCTTTTGATTTCATAATACCCAAAAGCGACTCAAGTATATATTCCAGTAATTCATATGTTCAGTGTTTAAACTCGGTATCAGATTGGAGATCGTCCTGGTTCGATATCGAGTTGGATCAACCAATCCAAAACATGGCCCGCAACAGAAAATTTTTGAGGGGTTTCGGATGATCCATATTGGATCGTCAGATCTGACTCATCCAAAACCAAGCCAGATCGTCTAGATTGGACGATCTGACTCAGTCTCACACCGAGTCAGAGAAATTTTAACAATTTAAGGATCAACTTGGGATCGGCTCGGAACGAGCCATGATCCCAAGTTGTATTGGTCGATCTGTGTCGGGATAGGCCGATACTTTACACTATGCATATGTTGCTCACAACCCCAGTTTCTTTATGCCGTAAATGCATGAGGGCTAGAACAAGTGATTTACTGAAACCAATAAAAGGGAACTTTCATTAATTCATTGAATAGGCCAGTGTAGGTATCCTCTCAAGGTCTGGCCTAACCTAGATTCTAGAATGGCAACCTACCATGATTTCAAATCACAGTTTCAATTATATAACGGATCTTCTTTAGGAAACACAAGAAGGACAACTCGGAAGAAAAACAAAGTCCGTAGAAAATTCAGCCTCCTCAGCAATCTATCCCTACTAAAGAAAAACTATTAGGATAAACCAATCTGAGCTTCTATCCAACAACAATATTAGAACCCTAAACACAATCATTCATTTTAAAACTTCACTAAACAAGGAAAACAAACAAATCAGAGATCTAGAAACCCTAGATTTAAAGCAAACATGTTGTGCAGGTCGAGGATCGTAAATCGTCAAACTAATGCTTGAATTCTAAAGATCAAGATACAGACATTGACAATTACAGATCTTAATTCAGGTGCAGATTAGATCGATCGAAGTAACTTACAGTGACACAACCAGATTCTTCGATTCCATCTTTCTCGCAGAACCAATGAAAATCACGAAATTTACTACTGATTACCTAAGAAGGCAGACAGGCAGTAATATATGATAGGGGTGCGCGGTGCCAAGTTCAGGTCCGGCCCAACTGGTTTAAAGTTGCTTTGGGTTGGATTTATAACCATTGAGCCGGGATAGGGTTTATTCTGGCCGAGCTTGCCACTTTCTCTAACCCGTCTAGGCCCGGTCATGAAAATATTAGTGTTGGTGCACGTATACAAGGTAGGGATGTACAAGCGGGTCGGGTCGGAAGCGCAAGCACACTGTCTACATGCCTGGGCACGACCAAGGTTTTTATTCTCGAGATTCTGGATTGGACCGGTTCGAGCTGATCCCAATCCGGATCGCCGATCCTGGTCCATCCAAATGTTGGATCTTTATTATTATTATTTTTTTTAATTTGGATTAGCCGGACCGGCGATATCAATGTCGGATCGGTGATATCGGTTAGTATCGAACCGATTCAGGCCAATACCGATTGAATCATTTATTTTTTTATAAATTAAAAAAAAATGGAGATCGGTTGGATCAGGCGATCCAATCACCATACCGGTCCGATTGAACCGATCCAATCTAAAGCCTCACGATACAATAATTATTGTATCGTGCCTTGGAATCAGACCAGTCCTGACCAATCCTATCCAATCCAAACCGATCCTGAAACCATGGGCACGACACAATACTGCATGGCCCAACACGAACACGATTCAGATTTTGCCCAATTTATAATCAAAGCATGAAGCCCGGTCTGGCACGATAAAAATTGTGCCACATGCCATAACGAGCCTAGGCCCAAAAATTAGGCACGACACGCAGGGCTTGAATGTACACCCGTAATACAAGGGATAACTAGTAACATGTTGCACTTTCAACCCATAAAAGAATGACATAATAATAATGATATATTTTATCTAGGATACATGGACATTCTCTCTCCCTCACACCTTTAGTTTGGCAATTACCTCCTTTAAGAAAGTTTTGTGTATTTTAAGCAACATTTTTAGATGCTGCCTGTTGAGGGTTGACCAATTCTTCAATCGTTAGCCAACCTAAGGTTAGAAGAGGTATAAGCCTTTCTAATGTACAAACGGGCCGAAGACCGCGTGCCCCCGAAGTCCGTCACGGCCCGCGCATGTTTGGGCCCAGCCTGGTACGCCATGTGGCGTGCCGTGCTCAGGCTGAACCAAGGGTCGTGCCGTGATGGGCCTGGCCTCCCATGCCCGCGGCATGGTCTGGGCAGAGGCACGGGCCCAGCACGAGAACGGCACGGCATGAGCTAGGCCCAGGAACGCGCACGGCCCCCTTAGGCACGGCCCGGGGACGGCCAGCTAGGCATGCGCGGCCCATTCTGGTCTGTGTCCGGCTAAAATTAGTCGTTTTTGGCGCTAGTTTTGGCCGGAATTGAGTTATTTTTTGTAAAATGGCCAAAATATCCTCAATAACAATCATAAAATGACTAGTTTTTAGATAAATTTTGTCATTTTGACTACATAAATATATATATATATATATCTATATATATATCTCTATATATATTATC
>JAUPMG010008221.1:0-15781 GCA_031762675.1 Pachysandra terminalis | reverse complement strand
GCTTTTTGGAAGTGAAAGTCCCAAGATATGGCTTGAAGTCAGTTCATGAGAATGAATGAAAGTGACTTCGAGCCCCAATTGGTAAGTCAGATGCATAAAAGACAGCATTCGAGGGGGTAAACCCAAATCTGCGTTCTCCGAGGGAGGACGGAATCTGTAGTCTTTTGTGGGTGACAAGCCCTAATGAGTTGACCCTCTCGAGGTGGTTAGCTTGGAATTCGTCTCAGGAGGAGGGAATATTCCTCCTTCGAACCCATCTTAAGCTGGAGGGAAAATACCTCCTTTGAATTGATCATCTGGGGGTGGTTAGCTTAGGAAGGACTTCCTTCGGATTTGTCTGTCGAGTTTGTCCCTCGGACTTGTCCGTCGAGGTTGTCCCTCGGATTTGTCCGTCGAGGTTGTCACTCGGAGTTGTCTGCCGAGTTTGCCCCTTGGACTTTTCCGTTGAGGTTGTCCCTCGGATTTGTCCGTCGAGGTTGTCACTCGGAGTTGTCTGTCGAGTTTGCCCCTCAGACTTTTCCGTCGAGGTTGTCCCTCGGATTTGTCCGTCGAGGTTGTCACTCGGAGTTGTCTGTCGAGTTTGTCCCTCAGACTTGTCCGTCGAGGTTGTCCTTCGCATTTGTCCGTCGAGGTTGTCCAGATTTGTCTGTCGGGGTTGTCCTTCGCATTTGTCCGTCGAGGTTGTCCAGATTTGTCTGTCGGGGTTGTCCTTCAGACTTGTCCGTCGAGGTTGTCCCTCGGATTTGTTCGTCGGGGTTGTCCTTCGGACTTGTCCGTTGAGGTTTTCCCTCGGACTTGTCCGTCGAGGTTGTCCCTCGGATTTGTCCGTCGAGTTTGTCACTCGGAGTTTTCTGTCGAGTTTGTCCCTCAGACTTGTCCGTCGAGTTTGTCCCTCGGACTTGTCTGTCGAGGTTGTCCCTCAGGTTTGTCCGTCGAGGTTGTCCCTTGGATTTGTCCGTCGAGGTTGTCACTCAGAAGGAATATACCTGCCTAATGATTTATTCCAGACAAATCATAAAAGGTGGGCCTTCGAAGTCTATGGATGTGATCCAAGAATGACTCCAGAGTTGGTAGGTACAGTAAGTTCCCTCGAGGATATTTCCTTGCATAAAAATACCTTTCAATCGTAAAGGTATGGAATAAAATCACTCGAAGTCTGTTCTAGAGAGCAGATAGATGTGACTTCGAGGATTCATTGAGATCATAACTATTTTGAGGAGTCCATTAGGGGTAGCATGCCCCTAAGACGTCCTCCGAGTAAAATAAGGTCCGTCGAGGGAAGAGTAAGATTCTCCTTCCCTTGGGTGCCTAGAAGGCAATATGTCGCGGGAACATAAGTTCTTAGTTTTTTGAATCTTTCAAAAGGGGAGAAGGAACGTGTTTGTTGAGTTTGGGACACGTGGCTTCCCCCTACAACCTGAAATTCAAAAAGGTGGCTTCCTTGAGAAGCTATTGCCTTTTTTGGTGATAAGGATGGTCAGATATCTCTCTGCCGTTTCAAATCTTATCTTTTTACCAAACGGTCTAATCACCATACGCAGCTGCTGACAACTGGCACGTGAAGACGTTACAGCTTTTCGGAATGATTCAGTGCATGCGGCTATACTCAAAACGCGTACACGCGCTCGCAATCGAGCGCCGCGTGTAAAGTGGGGTTAAATTAGTCCGCCAGATCAACAATGTTTATGTCTACATTTTAGCTGGTTTTTTCTTAACTTCATTTGAGAAAGATGTGTCCTAGGGACTTCATTGTGCAGAATGCCTACATTGAAATAGCTAAAATTATTGTTTATGTTCATAGACTTTTTTCCTCCATATTTCAAAATGAGTTGGTTGTACATTTCTTATTTTGAGGTTGTGTATTGCAGGGACCAAGGAAAAAGATTCTTCTTGCAGTCATGCCTCGTTCGAAACGGCAATCTTGGCAATACGGAGCATCAAGCCTACTTGTATGATCAGAAGCCGATGCAAGAACCCTGTATATCAAATCAAGAACCCTCGTTCGAAAGGGGCTTGTATCCGAGAATCAGGTTAAAGTCTTCTTTTTTTTTAGTAACTATAGGACATATTCTTGCCTCCCAAAATTTATCTTTTATTTGAATCCAATTTTATCTTGTATTTGCCAATCCACCAGCCATGTGAAATTTATGTTATAATAGGGTCTTTACTCTGATTCAAACTCCTTGAGAAGATTTTTTTTTCCCTGATAAATCTTCACAAATCCCTCTTACATCCATCCCAAATTCTCACACACGCATCCAGTTTGGTTTTACCATTATGTGAACTATTTATTTGAATTTAGAGATATTGGGTGTCTTATATTCACTAGTCTCTAGATCCTAAGGGGACCTGAGGGGGGTCCTATGGGGAGGAGCGAAGCATGAACAGATCCCTCCTTCGGTCAGTCACACGTAACTTGTAGTATCGTAAAGGTATATTAGGGCAACGTGATACCGTAAAGGTATATTGGGGATTTGCCCTGTCCTGTGTAAGAGTATAAGTTGTAATCCTAATTTATTTTTGACGGGCAGAGCGAAGTACCATGAGTAGAGATCCCTCCTTGGGGTACATGTAACTCATAGTACGGTGGGTATATTGGGGATTTGTTCTATGTATCATGTAGGAGTATAAGTTGTAACCTTAATTTATTGTTGACATTATAGAAACTTCTTCTGTGGACGTTGGTTTTGTGGACGTTGGTTTTGTTGAACCATGTATATCTTGTGTGCATTGTTTTGATTTTATTGTGTTTATCATTATTGCTTGGCTTGATCCCGATTAATAGTTTCACTTCCACAAGCTCTGTTAAGTTCACTTGAATTTTATTAACTTCCATCTACTTCAATTGAAACACAACAATTTTTTTCATTATTATGACAAGTGTTTGATGCCTTGATGCGGATGATAGTTTTTAAGAGTGTGATCGTATGTCTAATTTATTAATTCTTTGAATTCCATCCAAGACTTAACTCGCTTACTCTTAATAACTTCTTGGATAAATTTCACAAACCTCCCCTATCTTTCTCAAAAGTACAAATCCAATCCCTCCACCACCCACCACCATTGGTGGGGTGGGGTGGTGGGGGTAGTGGGGGAGATTTAAATACAAGGGTAAAATAGTTTAAAATATGAGATCGTGTTAAGTTTAACGTGTGCCGTTAGTTAGTGGAGCGGAGGCTCATGTCCGAAAGGAGATAGGAGATAGTAGAGGAGTTGGATTTGTTGTTTTGATAAGGATAGGGGAGGTATATGGGTATTATACTGTGAAATTTACCCCCAACTTCTTTTATTAAAATCTATAATTTTTAATAAATTAGACAGACTTAATTGCACGAAAACTTGCACAAAGTAACTCCACTATTGAAGGCACTACACGAAAAAAAAAATATTAAAAAATTAACATGCTTTAGCAGAGCGAGGCGAAGAAGAAGAGGGTGTAGCTCTGGATTTCCCTGCGCAGCTTTTGGAGTTTCTTGCAGCAAAAGCCAGCAAAAACTTATTGGTTGAGACCCCATTAGCCATCTCAGACGGCACAGCCTTATTACTGCAGGCATGATCTGCAGGGAATCGATGGTTCAGGCACACCTTCCGTTGGCACAATTTGCATGTGTTGGTGTTTGAAAAGGTTAGAATCTCTTTGCATCTCCTAACTGGGCACTTTGGTTTCTTCTTCTTTGATGGGTCGCAGTCTCCAGACTTCTCGTGCCTCTCTAGGATTAGCTTCTCGACTTCCTCATCGTTTCCTGTTGTCTCTATGGACGTTGAACAGACTTCGCACACCACAACCTTTCTGCTCTTCTGATCCGAGTTCTGGCATTCATGGGATTTGCACAATCTGTGCTCCAAACAAAAAACCTGCGTGCATCCATGCCTCAGATCTAGATAGATAGAGAAATTCCCTTAGAAAAAGTTGAAAGATAAAATTACCTTTCGACATCCATCGCAGTTGAAAGGGAGGAAATCAAGCTGGTTGCAATCTGTGAATTGGCAGTGTCTTCCTAATTCTGGAAAAGCTTCCGTTCCTCCTCCCATGATTCTCTCTCTCTCTCTCTCTCTCGAATAGGTGAAGACGTAATTGCAGAGCCAAAACCTCATAAAAGATGCAAGTTTTGTATCTTTTTGACGTTATTTAAAGGTTTTCGCTTGGCTTGGGGACTAAGATACCGTGTGAATGTTTTGTTCCGATTTGAAGGGTTTCTTTTAATAAGCGGTTTCGAGAACGTTCGGACACCGTCCTTTCTTATAAGCTTTTGGAGGATCTAAGCCGTCCAATCTTATCTTTATAAGATTTATGTTTTTCTACCAATAGGAGCATGGTTTTAAGGATGGTCCGGATTGGATCGGCTGATTCGGGTCGGGATCGGCCAGGACCAGTCCGATCTTAAGCCACGATACAAGTTTGTATCAAGTGGCTTTGATCGGACCGATCCAACCGATATTGGTAAGGATCGGCCCATCAGGTGCTATCTAATCCAATTCAATTTTTTTTTTCAATTGGCATTGGATCGGACCAATCCGAGCGATACCGTTATGGATTGGCTAATTCGGACCCATCCAATTTTTTTTTTTTTGAAAGACGAACCAAAACTTGGATCGGACCAGGATCGGCCGATCTACTACCAGATCGGGATTGGCCCAGACCGGTCCAATCCAAGATCCTGAGAATAAAAACCTTGAATAGGAGGTTGGTTCTTGGGTAGAATCTTTGATATGATCATAGCCTTGTTGACATCGGAATTACCCAGCCCAGCTCAGTGCGCAGGCTCCTAAACATTGGAGTTGTCTTAGGCTCTCCTAAGGTTCATTAGGAGTTCAGCCCAGCCCAATTTTGGAATTGGACCATGTGGGCCCCCATAGTCACTGACCCTTAGGCTGCGTTGGCTCGGCTTGTGCTTTTGGATAAGCACTCGTTGGATAAGTGGGTCAATGGGAGCACTTATCCATAGCAACAATAAACTGCTTACTTGAAGAAAATAGCGTTTGGTAAATACATTTATTTAAGTGCTTATGAAAGTTTAGGGGTAAAATAGGTATTATTAAAGTTTAGAAATAATATTTATTTAAGTGTTTAAAAAAGTTTAGAGGTAAAATAGGTATTTTAAAAATATTACTAAAGTTGTGAAATAGCTCAACAGCTTCTCTTTATGGGTAGCCTTCATCTACACCTTATGAGTATGCACTTACCCATAAGCACTACCAAACACATATTTAATTTTAAAAAGTGTAAGCTATAAGCTGCAATAAGTACTTAAAGAAGCCAGGAGGCCCAGGACAAGTGCAGCCTTAGTATTATATCATCTTGAAATAAATTATAAAAATAGTATAATTAATGTTTTGTAATAAGATGAGCGATGCTTCATGTAGGGCTATAAGTTTTGCCTGACCCGACCCGCCCAACCCAACCCAACCCGAATAAGAGCATGAACTCATGAGTTAGTTTGGATCTGGGTTTGGTTTCAGGCCGGGTTCATTTTTTAGCCTAAAGTTGAGCGGATTGGGTTCGGATTGAAGTTTCTAAGCCTGAAAAGCCGGCCCGGTCTGACATATACAAAGAATTTAATATATATATATACACATATATAAAGCAGGCTTAGTTTGGGCCTGGAGGATTACCCAAAATAAAAGTTTGGGCTTGGTAGAATAGAATGTTAATGAGATTGGAAGGTTGATGGGATCCGTTGAATTACGAAAAGGACTATTTTTTTTTTTTGGTAAAGAGTAAAGGACCACCTGAGTAGTGACTAGCGAGTACTGACGGGCTGTAAACGAGCCAGCCGAGCTTTTCCCGGTTGGGCTCAGGCTCGTAAATCTCTGGTAAGGCTCAGGCTCTGCTTATGCTCGTTAAAAAATTTTAGGCTCTGAACCGAGCCGAGATTTGCCAGCTCGGCTCAGACTCATAAAAACTTGGCTCGCAAAAAGTTCAACTTATAAAAAGCTTGACTCGTAAAAAAGCTTAGATTAGTACAAATGCATTAATATTATAATTGATAATTATTATTATATGTAATATTGATGATGCAGGATTTGTAATGGATAATATTTAAAACATCTTTGACGGATAATATAAAATTCACCAATACAATCGTTCTGCCAGAGATAAAACTCCGGAGAGTGTCTCAAGATAGCCTAAATCATTGCGCAACCGTTCTATCTAGAGCGTTCCTTCTTGAACATGACCTGTGAATAAGAAAAAGAAAGGATGCAAGATGAGAGGATATTGAAATAGATGATATGTCAAATAGAATACATATCTTAGAGCAAGAAACCTCAGAATTCGAGTGACTCGAAGTCAATAACACGTATTGAGAATTATACATGCATATAATTGTTTCTCCCCTTTCTCTCTCAATGACTTTACTCGCTGTTGTTTTTCAGCTTTGAATTTTTCAGATTGCTTTTTACAGGAGGATTAACTCTGCTATTTATAGGAGAACTATCCTGTTAAATTAGGACAAGTGTCATTCAGTAATTCGAGTGACTCGAAGTCTATGACATGTATTGAGAGTCAGACATGCAGATGACTGTCTCTCCCCTTTTTCTTTCAATGTCTTTACTCATTGTTGTTTTTAAGCTTTGAAGTTTCTAGATTGTCTTTTACTGGAGGATTAACTTTGCTATTTATAGGAAAATTATCCTCTTAAATTAGGACAAGTGTCATTCAGTCAAGTGTCCAAAAATGTACTTTTAAAATATCTCCATGCATTAAAGTATATCTTAAAGGCTACGTGTATTTCAACACGCTTAAGTTATTTCCAGAAAGTAGGTTGAGTCACTTGAATATGTAAACTTGCTCTGTGATAGGTTGCTTTAGATCCAGAAGATCAAGGATCGAATAACACGTGTAACATGCATAAAGATCTAAAAAGTAACGTTTTTATTCTTGCCGCCATACCAGATAAGACAAAACCCCATTTAGATAAGTTATACAACAGATATTATAAGTAGCTGAGGTTTTATCACGTGATGTTCATTTTGAAGAATCTATCATAATCAACTTTAAAGTAATTGAGTTACTTAAATGCCATAATACATTTATGGACTTCGTTCATCTCGAAAGAACTCCTTTTGGCGGTTGTCTATCTTTCTTAGAAGGAAGTCAAAATAACTCTATATATTTACAAGGTGATCAGTATATTCTCGAATTACCCATATAGAGACCTTGAATTTAAGTTTTGCAGTAGATAATTCGTTTTTACGATTAATAGTCTAGTTATTTTGGAATCCTTCAAAGCCTATAGTTTAAGCAACTAATTCGAGTGCCTTTAACTTGAACTTAGTGAAATCACAAGTAAATACGTTTCCTTACAAACTCCCTTAAAGTATGAGAAAAAGTCCCTCAAAGTACGTAGGAAGCCATGTTCAAGAACTATTTCCTGGATATGGTGCAATTTTGACTTCAAAGTTCTTTTCACTAGGGATTGCTTTCGAAGTCAAGGTATATTATGCAAAGCATTATCCGAAGCCAAGTCCTAAGGATAAATAAGAGTGACTTCGAACTTTACTTCGTAGTTTTAACAAGTCTAAGAGTGTATTGAGGGTGATAAACACATATCTTTGTCCTTCAAAGGAAACAAAATCCCTAGTCTTTTTAGGGTGACTAACCTTTGAGTTCACCATCTGGAGGTGGTTAACTTTCGAGTCGAACTTTAGTTGGAGGAAAGATGCCTCTTTCGTAGTTCCTTTAAGACAAAATGTAATAAATGGTCCTTCGAAGTCTATGGATATGATCCGAGGGTAACTTCTGAGTTACAAAACATAAAATGTGTTTTCGAAGCCCTCTCCAGTAGGATTACATTTTAAGCATGAAATAAAATAATAAAATCACTCGAAGTCTTTTCTTGGGAATGAATAAGTGTGACTTTGAGGTTTTATTTAAAGTTTCATATGTTTGAGGAGTCTATTAGGGGTAGCTTACCCTTATCTTTATCATTCGAGAAGACTAATGTCATGTCTTATAAGGAATACGAACCTTTAGTCCTTCGGTTATTTCGGGGGTAGTTTACCCGCGCGTTTTGAACCTTGGACACGCGGCGTTGTTTCATAAGCCGTTTTTTTTTTCTTTCATTTTCAATGATAAAGACGGTCACATATCTTTGAGCCGTTTCAAATATCACATTTTTGCTAAACAGTCTAATCAACGTGTAGTTATTGTTGACAACTGGCAAGTGTAAAGCAACGGAGGTGGCAGGTAACCGCTTTATTAAATGATTCAATACTGCAGCTATACCCAATAAATATATACATGTACTTAAGATAACGCCATGTGTTTAGTGGGATTAATTAAGACGCCTGATCACCAATATAATATGATAACAAGTGTGTTTAATATTAATACATAATATAGGACATAGGAATATAAATGTATAATCTCATGTACAAATCGAGCCGAGCTTTAACTGAACCGAGCCGACCCAAGCTCGGCTCAAGCTCGTTAAAATAATGAACTTTTTTTCGGGCTCACTCCGTTCACGAGCCTAATTATAGAACTCAAACTTAACTCATACGAGCCGAGCCTGAGCCGAGCTCGTTGATAGCCCTAGCACTGAATCGAATTCTCTAACTCTAAAAAAGCTGATAACATCCTCCAAGACCGACTTAGGTGGGGTTGCCTTTTAAATTTAGTGTGACATGAATATATAAAAATTGTCCATTTTTTGTATACAAAAGGTTGAAAGCTTCTTTTCTAATTTGTAAAAGCAACATAAACATAAAGCTTTTCACTTTAACTTATTTTAAAAGCAAACCAGCCAAAAACCATAAGAATTGTTCTCATCTCTATACATACATTATACATTGCAGTGGAATATAGTGATCTTTTCATCAGAGATTCTTCCAGATGCTAATTTTGGTTTACTTTCGACTGATACAATGTTTTCATAGTTCTATATAGCTGTCTATCTTCTCTAGTACATCTTTTATAGCTGTCTATCTTCTCCCGCTTTTGCATGTGAATGATTGAGCTAGCAAAGGCCCAATCAACCAGAGGAAAAACAATTTTAAAACCAGAGAAAAAAAAAAACAAGTACAGAGCTTCCGCACACACACACGTATATATATATAGAGAGAGAGAAACTTAATAACCAAGTAAACCATACACACACGTGTATATATATATATAGAGAGAGAGAGAGAGAGAAACTTAATAACCAAGTAAACTATAGGAACAGCTAGAAAGTTGTATGCATAGTGGGTGTTTTCCTGAAATGTAGGTGGGCCAACAGACGATTTGGTTGATCTCAAGAATGATCCAGATGGCGACGAAATCACGGTTTCAATGATCGGATCGAATTGGCCGGTCCGTGTTGGGATCGGCCATGACCGGTCCGATCTCAAGCCCTGTTACAATTATTGTATCGTGAGACTTTGGATCGGACCGGTCCAACCGATATCGATCAAGACCGGCTGATCCAGACCGGTCCAATGATTGGATCGTTCAATCCAACCGATCTCTGGTTTTTTTTTTTTTATTTGATTTATAAAATCAAGGATCTAACTGGTATCGGTCCGATCCTGACTAGTATTGTCGTTCCAACGATCAGTCTGGTTGATCCAAATTTCTTTTTTTTTTTTAATAAAGATCCACCTTTTGGATCGGCCGGCATCGCTGATCTGATCAGGATCGGCCGGGACCAGTCCGATTCAGGATCCCGAGAATTAAAACCTGTACGAAACTGATTGTTTACTACAAAACTTGATTATGCTTTACAGAAAATAATAATAAGAAGAATAATAGTAGTTATAAGGTATTGTTATACAAACCAACTAAATTTTATCCAGGGATGATCCTGAGTCGATCTTCTGTTAGCAAGCTATCAGGGAGATCTTCTGTTAAATTGCTAATAGGTTGACATATGTCTTGGAATGGACCCCAACAAAAAGGGTGACCTGCTATTTTAAAAATCCTAAAAAAAGGTAAATCCTAGGGGTCCACCACTTTAACCGGCTGTTACCTTAACAGGTTAAAGGGAAAGAGGAATGCGGTGGGGATAGGGATGTACAAATGGGTTGGGCTATTTGTGTCGGTCCGATCTGGCCTGACACAACTTGGATCGTGTTGGGCCTGAGAGTAATGACCTATGGCATGGCACGGCCCTGCCTGCACAATTAATTTTTTGCCCAAAATATAGGCAAACTATCGAAAGTTGCCCCAAACGATAACAATTGTACCCCATGTCATCCCCGACACAAAGCCCATGACCAGTACAAAAAATCTCGTGTTAGGAGAGGATCTAAGGTTCAAACATGCATCTCCCTACAGGAGAGTGGTCGAGTGACCATCAGTGCGGACATTCCCAAAAAAAAAAAACATATGAGCTATGCTTACCATTGTCATATTAACTTATAATAAAGGCCCTTCTTTTTGTTTTTACATGAATTTTCCATTTTTTCCATGTCTTTTAAATCATATTAAGTTTAACACACACACACACACATATATATATATATATAAATTGCTTCCAAATTGTTCTACTAATAGTATCTCTAACACTAATTATTTGGATGTTGGTGACCGGGCAGGCTAATTTAACCCCACTTTACACGTGGTGCTTTCTTAAGAACGAGTATACGCGTTCTGGGGTATAGCCGCACACACTGAACTATTCATTAAAGCTGTAACGGCTGCACAGCTGTCTCTTTCACGTCTGTCAGCAGCTGCGTATGGTAATTAGACCGTTTGGTGAAAATGAGATATTTGAAACGGCTCAGAGATATCTAACCGTTTTTATCACCAAAAAGGCAATAGCTTCTTAGAGAAGCAACCTTTTTGAATTTCAGCTTGTGGGGGGATACCACGTGTCCCACACCCAACAAACACGTTCTTTCTTCCCTTTTGAAGTATTCAAATGACTGACTTACATTCCCGCAACACACTGCCTTCTTGGCACCCGAGGTAAAGAGAATCTTATTCTTCCCTCGATGGACCTTATTCTTTTCGAATGACGTATTTAGGGGCATGCCACCCCTGATAGACTCCTTAAATAGATAAAATTTCAATAAATCTCCGAAGTTACATCTATTTGCTCTCTAGAACAGACTTCGAGTGATTTTATTACATACATTTACGTTTTAAGGGTATTTTCATTCAAAGGAAGATCCTCGAGGGAACTTTCTATACCTTCTAACTCAGGAGTCATTCTTGGATCGCATCCATAGACTTCAAAGGACCTCCTTTATGCTTTGTCTTGAAGGATCACAAAGCAGGTGTATCCCTCTCCCCGAGGGACGACCTCGCCGGACGGATCCGAGGGATAACCTCGACGGACAAATTCGAGGGACAACTTCGACGGACGTATCCGAGGGACAAACTCGACGGATGGATCTGAAGGACAACCTCGAGGGACATATCCAAGGAACACCTTCGACGGACAATTCCGAAGGAGGTCTTTTCAGGCCAACCACCTCTATATGGTGAACTCGAAGGATATATGTTCCCTCCTGCCAAAGGTGAATTCAAAGGAGGAATATTCCTTCATCCTAAAGCGAATTTCATGATAACCACCTTGAGATGGTCAATTCATCAAAGAGTTTGACACCCCGAAAAGACTAAGGATTCTATCCTCCTCGAAGGACACGGACTTGGGTTTACCCCCTCGAATGCAATCTTTTATGCATCCGAATTACAACCTTGGACTCGAAGTCACTTTTATTTATTCTTATGAATTGATTTCGAGTCACACCTTGAGACTTTCACTTCCAGAAGCAAATCCTCAGTAGAAAGGGCTTTAGAAGTTGAAAGCACGTCATCTTCAAACGTACTTCTTGAAAGATAGGTTTCCCCTGGACTTTGAGAAAGTCCTCTCACCTCACACCTTATAGGAATTCACTTGTTTACTTCTGATTCTATTTAAGTAGAAGACACTCGGATTGGTCATTGTAGCTATGAACCTCAAGGGATCTCAAAACAACCTCTTCTATACAGGGATGATTGATCATGAAAACGAATTCCCTGATGACACTCAAGCTCGAGTTCTCTGTATGGCTAATTCGAGAATACATTGATCACCATGTAAGTATATAGTTGTTCTTGATTTCCTTGGGAGGAAGATAGCCGCCAAAAGGGGTTCTCCTTCGAAATATACGAATTCAGTAAAGTACCTTGTACATTGAATTGTCCCCTAAAAAGGTTAATTGAGACGGATTCTCAGAATGGTAAGCACATGGTGAAAACCTCACCGATTTATAAAATATCTGCTTTCTAACCTATCTAGGGTTTTGTCTTATCTGGTAAGGCGGCAATAATAGTGACGTTGCTCCTTGGGACTTGTGCGAAAGCAACACACGTTATCAGAACTGTGCTCAAGTTTCAAAGCAACCTTTTGCAGAGCAATTTTTAAGGTTTGAAATGATTTGGTCTCTTTCTCTAGAAGTAACTTAGCCGTGTTGAAAGTCACTCGTCCCTCCAGATATTATCCAAGACCACGTGTCACTCAGGATTTGCTTAGCACATGAGGGTCCCCTCCTAACGCTTAGCCGAGTGACACTTGTCCTATTGAGAGTGAGAAACTCTCTACAAATACCAGAACCCATCCTCCATTGAAGAGGATCCGAGATCTGAATTGAAAACCAGAAACTCTGAAAACCTGAAACAATAGTGAGTAAAGGCATTAAAAGAGAAAGAGAGAAATCTTTAATCTGTGAGGTTTTACTGCTTTATGATTGCATTGCAACCACCTTCCTCAGTTATTACAACATTCCCTTTCCTCATGTCCCTTCTCTTTGTATTCTCCATAGATCAAAGTTGACAAGGAATGCTCTTGACAGAACAGTTGAGTGGTGATTTAGGTTGTCTTGAGACAGACTTCCCTACCTTTTCTCTGGGTAGTTGATTGTATTGGTCCATATGTATTAGCTGTCTCTTTTTCCTAATACATTTTATCTATACAAATCCGTCATCACCAATGTTACTTATTTAAGAGCTTTTTTGTTGCAACACAATTCTTATCCCATGAGAAAGGCAATACTTGCATTAATGTTTCAGGACAGGAATATTTCAAATACTTTCACTAATATTCCTACCTAAGAATCCCAATCCATTTTCTTTTCATTTTGGACGTCAATAGTCATATAAGCATTGGAGATGGCAGGTTTGTAAAAGACAAATATATTAGAATGAATAGACAGCTAAACTAATACAATCACTCTTCCAGAGAAATAGTTAAGGAGAGCCTATCTCAAGACAACCTAAACCGTCGTGTAACCGTTCTGCCAAGAACGTTATTTCTCAAACGTCACATGTGAATAAGACAAAGAGAAGAGATGGGGGAAAAAAGGGATATTGCAATAACTGAAAAGTCAGTTTGAATGCATATCTCAGAGCAAGAAAACCTCAAGAATTTGAATGACTCGGAGCCTATAACATGTAGAGAAATACACGTTAATGACTGACTATCCCCTCTCTCTTTCAGTGCCTTTACTCATTGTTATCTTCTATCTCTTAAATTCTCACATTTTGAGCTTTTAGTCCTCGTTTTAATGGAAGATATGTTATGCTATTTATAGGGAATTTAGCTTCTCAGAATAGGACAATTTTCACTTCGTCAAGTGTCTAGAGAGGAGCTTATAAATATCCCCATCCATTAAACATATCTCAAATGTCACGTGCATTTCAACACGGCTAAGTTAGTCATTCAAATCTCCAAAACCTCTTCTGTGATAGGTTGCTTTAGACCTTGAAGAACACACATTGAATGACACGTGTTGCATGTAATACAAGTCCAAAAGCAACGTTTCCATTCTTGCCGTCATTCTAGATTAGACAAAACCCCCTTTATATAAGTAATACAACATACATTATAAGTAGTTGAGATTTTATCACGTGCTGTCCATCCTGAGAAATCCGTCTCAATCAAATTTTAAGGAGTCACTTCAATATCATAAATACCTTTCTGAATTCGTATATTTCGAGGGAACTCCCTTTGGAGGCTATTTTCCTTCGAAAGAAGCCAAAATAACCCTATATTTACAAGGTGACTAGTATATTCTCGAGTTACCTATATAGAGAACTCGAAGTTGAGTGTCTCAGCAGGGAACTCATTTTCATAACCAATAGTCCTTGTAAAGAAGAACTTACGTTGGAATTCTTTAAGGTTTATAACTACAGTAACCAATCCGAGTACCCTCAACTTTAATGAAATCAGAAGTAAATATGTTCTCTTGTGTGTTCCTTTGAAGTAAAGTGAGAGAAAGTTTCTCAAAGTACTTAGGAAATCTATCTTCAGGAAATACTTCTTGAGATGGCGTGAATTCAACTTCTAAAGCTCTTTCCACTGGGGATTTGCTTTTAGAAGTCAAAATCTATCCAAAATATAACTTGAAGTCCATTCTTAAGGATGAATAAGAGTGACTTCGAGTCTTACTTTGTAATTCAGATGCATATAAGAGTGCATTCGATGGGGTAAACCCAATCTTTGTCCTTCGTAGGGACAAAATCCTTAGTCTTTTTGAGATTGACAAGCCCTTGACGAATTGACCATCTCAGGGTGGTTAGCCTCAAATTCACTTTAGTAGAAGGAAATATACCTCCTTCGAATTCATCACCTGGAGGTGGTTAGCCTTCGAATTCACCATCGGGAGGTGGTTGGCTTTCGAGTTTGCCTTCGAATTCATCTTAGCAGGAAGAAACTTACCTACTTCGTGGTCTTTTCAAGACAAAACATGATATATGGTCCTTCGAAGTCTATGGATATAATCTAAGAGTGAATTCTAAGTTAGAAGGTATATAAAGTTCCCTCGAAGTTCTTTCTTCAAGCGAATTACCGTTGAAATGTAAATGTAATGCAATAAAATCACTTGAAGTATCTTCTAAAGAATGAGTAGATGTGACTTCGAGATTTTATTTGAAATTTCATATATTTGAGGAGTTCATTAGGGGTAGCATACCCCTGTATCTGTCATTCGAGAGGAATAATGTCCTTCGGAAGGAATGTAAAAATTCCTATACCTTCGGTCATTCAGACGGCAGTATCCTATCATAAGGAATACGAATTCTTATCATTTTGGTCATTCAAAAGGAAGTTAGTCTATCTTTGTTATGTTTAAGACACGTGGAGTTTTCTTATAAATTGGATTTCAAAAAAGTTGCTTCTTCAAAAAGGTTTCCTTTTTGGTGATAAGGACGGTCAAATATCTCTAAGTTGTTTCAAATATTATGTTTTTAACAAATAATTTAATTAACGTGCAGCTGTTGTTGATAATTGGCACGTGAGAGATGACTGTGTAGCAGTTAATAGCTTTATTGAATGATTACCCAGTAAACGTACACACGCACCTTTAAGACAGTACCACGTGTTTAGTGGAATTAATTAGACCGCCTGATCACCAGCATTCAATAAACAAAAATGACTATAATCGGATAAATATAATTAGATTAATCAATTTCTAGACCAAACGAACCAAATGCCTACGCCTGTTAGAAACTTAGAACTGAATATTTATGCAATGAATCTAAATAGCATAAATAATCATATGCGAAAATTGAATCTACTAACCTCCAGCCATAGCCAATATTTGAGATATGAATACGATCTCTTATCTAGAAAATCACAAGCTTTTAATCAGACAGAATCTTCAGACCTCTAGCACTGCCGCATCAATAGAGCAGGAAAACTGATTGCAGTTCTGAAGCCTGGGACTCTATCTCCCCTTACCTGTATTTATAGATGCACCTCTCCATTAAAGATTTATCTTAGAGATAAATATGACAGTTACCAGATTAGGATCTCCGTCTAAGGTTTATCTTATGAGATCAATCTGGTAGTTACCAGATTAGGATTAGGATTTA
>JAUPMG010008211.1:0-15781 GCA_031762675.1 Pachysandra terminalis | reverse complement strand
TCTGAAAGAAGTCTCTTCAACATAAAGAGACCTGTAATAATCCTCAATAGCTTTCTTAATCTCCCCCTCCTCATTCAAGATCACCCCGTTCGCTTCGATTCTACTGATTGTGTTCACTCTGTTTCTAGCATTCGCCATCTTATGAAAGAACTTGGTATTTTTATCTCCTTCCTTTAACCAAAGAGCTCTAGATTGTTGTCTTCAGCAAATTTCCTCCAATTTTGCCACCTTAGCTTGAGGTTCTCTCTTTCCTTTCTGTCCTCTTTCCTCATCTCCCCTTTATCTTCTACAACATCTAACTTTTGCATATTTGCCAACAGGTTTCCCATTTTATTCTCCAGCCTACTCAACTTGGTTTTGTTCCATTTCTTAAGTTCTTCTTTTAGAAGCTTAAACTTTCTACAAAACACAAAGCTTGGGGATCCTCTAACCTCAAACCCGTGCCACCAATTCTTCACCAGCTCCACAAAATTGTCCTCCTCCAGCCACATGTTTTCATAACGAAAAAGGACATTTCTTCACTAATTTATCCTCGCATTCTAACATGCTTGGGGTGTGGTCTAATGTCGCTTTAGGCAAAGAGATGGCTAGCACACAAACATAGGCTTCTTCCCATTCAACCGACATCAAGAATCTGTCCAGTTTTGAGGAAACAAGGTTTTCCTGATTGTTAGACCAAGTAAATTCTATTCCGAAGAGAGGCACCTCAATCAAATCATTCCTGTCACTAAGAAATTTTGCATAAATCCGTCCACTCTTCGGCACCCCGATCTCTCCGAACAAAATCTGATAACATTAAGGTCACCCCCTACACTCCAAGGACACATCCACCTCCTTTTGTGATTCTCAATTTCAGCCCATAAGTCCTGTAACCTGCTATGATCCGTTGGTCCATAAACTGCTGAAATTATCCTAGGTCCTCCCCCATTGTCACCCTTTTCCAATAACACTGCTGAAACCACAAAATCCTCGACTTCCGAGTGAATAAGTTCAAATTTGTCTTCCTTCCAAGCTAATAAAATACCTTCTGAGGCCCCTGTCACTGATTTCTGAATAAAGGCCACCGATCTACATCCCCAGATCTGCATCTGCATGTCCTTGTCAACCGCTTCCAGCTTTGTTTCTTGGAACATAATAATATTTGTCATCCATTCATTCAAAGCCATTTTAATAGTTTTTCTCTTATCCCTGTCCCCCAACCCCCTTACGTTCCATGAAAGAATTTTTGTCTTCATTACAACTCCAGTAAACCCCTTGACTCCTCATTTCTACCCACTCTCCTTCCCGTTCTTGAACCTCCCGGACTGGCCTTCTCCTTAATCCCCCAGCTCAATCTTTTCAGCTCCTTTCTTATCTTTTTGTTGCTCCCATTTAATTCTATGTTCTTATTTTCTATAGCTTTAAACAGCTTCATTGCCTCATTCTAGAATCCCTCCCAAGACACTCCCACAAATCCCCCAAATCTCATTAATTTATCAAGCACCCATTTTGAGATTTCCCTCTCATCCATTTCAATCGATTCTTCGTTGAATTCCTCCAACATCGCTTCTAGTTCGCTGTTGATACATTGCAATGGATTTTCATCCGGAACATTGTCAAAATGAGTTGGTTGTTCCGTTTGGTAATTTTACTTACCCTTAAGCCAATTGGTACTGTCGATTGGGCCACCTCCTTCTAACAGGCCTTGTCCAGCCCCCGCTCCACTACCGAAAATGCTCACTAACTTTTCAAGAGCTACCTCCTCAGCTAGGTCCTCAAACACCGTCAACTCCATTTCCGTTTTTTCATTTATTGTATGGTCCCTATCTTCCTCAAAGACTGGCTTCACTCTCTGTTCATAATCAACGTCGTGGTATTTACTTCTCCTTTTTGACCAGTAGCCAAACAAAATCGCTATGTCTTCTTGCCCAAGTTGAATGGAACCACAAGAACCCCCGAGAAAGTCCTCTCGTGTCGCTGTCCCTATACACCTCTTCGGAGACCTACCACTTCCCCATTCGGCAAACTCTGTCCATAACTTGTGCACTCTTTCTGTAGTAGAACTAGGGTATAAAAGATTAATTCGGGAACTTGAGAAGGAGAAGGAAGGTGCCGATTTGCACAGATGCACTGTTTGGTATTCTTTCCTCTGTTGAACGGAATATGTTACAACGCTCCTGGTGTACACCTTTCTTAAACTCTTAGGACTGAGGAAACCTGCCTCTACTTCCATCATTTCCGTCTCTTCTGTCGACACCTTTATCTCGATATAGTTTGGCTTCTTCCTCTTTGAAACTTCCCACTCTGGATCAAAGCCAGAAGCTTTGCCTAGATCTCCACTAGCAGCATGATCGTAATCCTCCAGCAAGAAGACTTCAATCTGGGTTGTTAAAGGCTTTGATACAGCCCCAGCTGAGTTCCTCGACGAATACAGAGTCTCCTCTACCTCCAGCCCCACTGGCTTTGTCTTTAGACTAATAGCCTCCTTTGGGCCCTCCTGCACTTTATCAAGGCCTACAATGGCCTTACCATTTCCGTTACCCTCAAAGTATTTCTGATGTTTTAAGAGGCCATTATTAAACTCTTCAAAAGCCTTCTCCACCTTATGAAGAAAGGGCCCAGCCCAAAGGCCCCCTTGCTCCGAATTAAAATGACTAAGAAGTAGATTCGCTTGGCCCGAGCGTTGAAAACCTAGCGAACAAGCCTCCCTCCTGTTTGGGCCCACTCTGGGGTCCAACTACACCAGCCCTCTCAGGAGTTGCCACCTCCTCCAAATTTAAAAATAAAGTGTTATCTCCCTTCCCCCCCAACCATAGCGGGACAGCTGTAGCCCAGATTAAGACAACTCTCGATAATACTGCCCCCAACAGCCTTTTTTGACATCTCCTTTTCAAAGGATACAGCCCCAAACGGGTCGGCTTCCAAGTGGCCTCCTGACCCGACCAGCTCGCCTTGTAACCCTCCTCTACTCGCCAATCTTGGCAACTCTGAGATTTCTCCACTGCCAGCCTTCGGCTTTCTTCTTTCTGTCGTAATTGCCAACTCCAAGCGTTTAATCTCTGAATATCGAGTGAAGGGCACCACTTCGATGAATGTTTCAAACGTCTTGCCGCCGTACTTGATGCTAATTGTGCGAGGAATCTTGGAAGCCTGGCATTCAACCACTTTAATCAAAAGTGCATCGGCCAACTCCCTTTGCGAGAAAGGAACTCCAACTCTCAGATAACCTCCGCAAGCAACACCTATGAGTTTAATTGTGTTGATATCCCACAGGTTCAGGGGAACGCCATCTACGGCCAACCAAAGCCCTGCAGCACATACCAGTCCGCCTTTTCCTGCTAAACCCAACTGCCACTTCGAAAAGTCTAGCGTTCTCGAGTTAGAAGGATTAAGCCCCTCCGCTAAAGTCCTAACAGCAGAGCACGACGGGATGAAAATAGCTGCTTCAAATGGAGACAACATTATGATTTTACAGGTCACCTCCTTGTCCAGCCTCAGCTTTAGGCACTCACGAATCTCTGATCAACTAAACTCCTCCGATGAGCTACAATGCACAGGGAAGCGCCAATTTTGTAGCTCCTCCGCACCAACCTGATCGCATTTCAAGACGTCCTTATCCCCATCCCTTGAAGCCGCACCTACTGAAAGAATAGCACTAGGAATCTCATCAGCCTGGTCCGCATTTTTATAAAAAACTGAACTTTCGCTGAAGCGATTTCACCCCCCTTTTGTTACACAATTCACAGTAGTAAAAACATACTCCCATCCCTTCACCTCCTGAACTTGAGGAAAATATAGTGACTTACTATTTCTTCCCTTGAACACAATAGAAATCTTCAAATAAATTCCACCATAGTTCTTGCACAGCTCAGCAAAAAAAACTTCTTGCCCTTGTCTGAACTTCCCCAAAAACCTCGGTTTATCATTGAGGCCCTTTGCTTTCTGAAAAATACTACCCAGCCAACCAAATGCCCCTTCTTGAAAAGTAATGAAACTCACTTTACCCCTGCTCTTCTCCGCAATTCGAAGGAAATATGTTTGATTGTTCGAAAACCCCTCGAATTCGAAAACTTTGCTCTGCACTTGAACAACTTCGTGCGACCCATACGACCCAGCTTTGCGGAAGTTCTCCTTCCTTTTCCCATGCTCTCTAAGAGAGGAACTACTAGAACTCAAGTTGCACTGAAGAGCCCCTTTGTAAGAAAGCTCTTCGCTCGATGTCGCCTTGTTCTTTGCTAACGCCTTGTTCTTCGCATTCGCCGTCACCTTACTCGCAGTCGCCATTAAAACTTCAGTCGCCAAAGTTATTGTACTATTTACACCCACTAAGTCGTAAAACAGAGAAAGTCCCAGTCTTGAGTTCCAATCAGTGTTTTTAAAGGCGTGCGAGGCGCAAAATGCCCTGAGGGGCATGCAAATAGCATGAAGCGCTTGAGAGGCATATGCCTCACTGGGTGAGGCATGAGTGAGGCGCACGCCTCACGCTATATTGGGCGCCTCATGTGCATACAGCATAATAAAAAAAAATTTAGATTCTTTTGTCTCTTTACTAAAACTGAAGACAAAAAAACTTGAAGACAAACAAAACATTGAGAAGAAAAAGGAAAACTAAGAGAAGAAAAGGAGAAATTAGGGCTTCTACCTCCAACGAAGAAGAAGGCTCACTCGCACTCACTCAGCAGCTTCAGCATCCAGGCATGTCTCTCTCTCTCTCTCTAAGATTTTTTTTTGCTGAAATCTTCTCTTGCGCGAATCGTGATACTCTGTTTTTCTGTTTCTTTTTTTGTTTTTGTTTCCCTCTCTCTCTCTCTCTCTCTCTCTCTCTCTCTCTCTCTCTCCTTCGTCCTCTTCATAGAGTCTGAGTTTTTTGTTTCCTGAAACATTCTCACGATCTTGGTTTCGCGATGCTCTGTTTTTCTGTTTTCATTTTTGGTTTGCCCCCCTCTCTCTTTCTCTCCTTCATCCTCTTCTAAGAGAAACTGTTTTATTTTCTGAAACTTTCTCTCACGGTTATTACTTGGTTTCTGTTTTTTTAATCTCAGTTCTCTTAATTTCTGTTTTCTTCTTTTCAAAGCAACTTCCTAATTTCTGTGTGTTTTTAGTTATTTTATTTCTGTTTTCTTCTTTTAATTTATTAATTACTTAATTTTTATTAGTTGCAAACTTGCAATTTTGTTTGATCATTGATGTAATGTTTGGGGTTTAGTGATGATGTAATGGATATGATATGACTTGCTTTTCTTTTACTTGATGATGGATGAACTAATGGAATTGGAGTATAAGTACTTTTGTTTTTTGAATTATTTTAGTGTTAAATTTGTGATTTCATTTATTTTTTATTTTTGTACCTTTTTATATAATTTTTTATATTTTTTTATATTTATATAATGAGTATTATGATTTATTATATATTTAATAAATTATTTTATAATTAAAAATATACATGCTCATGAGGCTTATGCCTCTCTTCGAGCCCATATCACCGGTTTTATCATATAAGTAGAACAGGGTAAATGATCAAAACCTGCTGTAATAGAGTATCAAAACTAGACAAGAGTTTAGAAACCCGCTGATACTCGAAGTAGAGGACTGAATTGTTACGGCTGCACATTGAAGTTGAGCATAGACATTACTTAAAGTCGATAAGTTGTCACTAGCAAGAATCTGGCCTCATATTGATTGGTATTCTTGGTTCAGGCCTGATGGAAATTTTGCAACCTGAAACTCTTCTCTTTTCTTTCTTTGTGATTCTAGATCGTTGGATGGAGGCTGATAAATATTCAGCTCTTCCCACATCCGTTTAAGGGTACTATAATACTCACTCACTCTTACCATCTTGTGGAGGGGTGAAAAAATTCTCATAAAGCTGGTATACTCTAGAAAAGTTCTTATCTCTTGAATACATCTCGCGTACGGCTTCTGTATGCAAGAACATGACATTAGCACTAGTGTTTGGCTCCATGCTGTTCCATAACCAAGTCATGACGAGAGAGTTTTCTTTCCGCCATTCATCATGCTCCTTTGCTGTCTTATCTGGATTCTGGAGGTTGCGAAGTTAAATACTTCAGCCCTGTAGCTCCTATAAAACCTTTTACAGATTGAGCCCATTACAGATGGTTATTTCCATATACCTTGACAGTCGTAATCTGCATTCTAACTTTATCTGAATTACCCATCACAGATTTTTTTTGAATCTTCTTGACTGGCCATAACTTAGATCCTAACAGACCTGACTTGACACAACAACACTTTCTTTTGATTTCAATAGACTTTTCTGACTGCTTCAATAGTTGAAGCCACACACATTACCATGCGACAACTGCAGTAACATGCCAACAGGTAGTCAGATCTGAACACATCGAGGACAGCACTCAGAATTTTAGACCAACTTCTCATGAATCGTCTTCACACTTTCAGGTATATAATGAAAGCAGCAAACTAGATTGGTTGCTGCACTACATGATTAGAATGCATAAATTCAAAAAATCTGATCAGTTAATCAGATCGTTTAAGGAAGAAGATAAAACAAAAGGAAAAGAGAAAAGGAGGAGAGAAGGACAGAAGAGAGAAATTAGGGCTGGAAGGCCATGTCAGAGATGCAAAAACTAGGAGACGATGAGAAAGGGAAAGAGAGAATGGGGGAGAAAAGAAAAGTGGGTACATTTCTTCTTTTTGTCATACCCAATCCTCCTTAACATTCATATGTCAATTTGCCTTCATCTGCTGAATAATGATAATGTCCGAGGAATTCCTGGAAACCAAATTTCTTACCGATCTCCTTTTTTTTTTTGATCGATTACCAATCTCCTTTTTCTAGAGCTTCTAAATAGGACTGTAAACGGGTCGGATTCGGGCTGGATCTACTACGATCCGAGTTCGAATCCGATGAAAATTGAGAAGATCCGTATTCGATTAAAGATCCGTCGGATCTTTCATATAGGTTATTAAATCTGAATCCGATTATTTTATTAGATCCATATTCAAATCTGATGAATTTGATTAAATATCCGAATTTGAAATTTAAATGGATATCCGATTAAATTAAAAAATTTCAAATGCTTAAAAAATGTAGATTTTAATATTTTTATGAATATGGGGTACATGTAAAAAAATGAAAAAATATTCCTTCAAAAGAGTAATCTTACATGAAAATGGGTTTTTCTTCCATGCCCTCTATCCTACAAACAGGCAAACCCAAACTTTCCAATAAACAGAGAACCCATATACAACTCGCAATCAAAATTTGAATAGAGAGAAATGAATGAAAGGATCTCCCTAATGCTTATGCCTATGAAGGGTCTCTGTAGATAGATATTGCTGTTCCAATTTTCTCTTGCAAATTGACTTGCTTGCATGATCTCGCTGACGATTTCTCCGACCAGCATTGCCGGCAATGACATCCGGTGCCACTTCCCTGTTTGGAATTCATTAAAACGTAAGAAACCGAGGAATTTGATTCTACAATAATAAGAAACAGAGGAATCCATCCTGTAACATGTTTAAATTAAAAAGGTCAAACAATCTATAGGGTTGGTTTCAGTAAAAGCAAAAATTAACCATAAATATTTCAATAAACGGGTAAAAAATCGAACAAAACTTACAAAATAAGAACCAAATAAATGATGAATATGGGGTACATGGAAAAAAAATTGAGAAAAATGAAAGACTATTCCTTTAGAAGGGTATTCTAACAAGAAAATAGGTTTTTCTTCAATGCCCTTCTCTGTAGATAGATATTGCTGTTCCAATGCCCTGAAAAGATTTGAAGAAGAGGCTACAGAGGATTGAAGAAGAGGTGCAGGTGCAGGCGCAGTAGAGAATGCAAGATCTGAAGAAGAGGTGCACGCAGTAGATAATGCAAGATCTGAAGAAGCTTGTTAGGTTTAGGCCCTTTAGGGTTTAATCTGAGAAGATCTGAAGAAGTGGCTAGCGAATGCAAGATCTGAAGAAGAGGCTAGAGAATGCAAGATCTGAAGAAGTGGTAGAGATTTTAGAGATTGCTGGTTAGGATTTAGGGTTAGGGTTTGATAATAAATATATTTTTAACTAAAATTACTTAACTATCCCCAACATATATAAAAAAAATACTTAAGTATCCTTACAACTTAATCGGATTCGAATCTTAATCGGGTTTGAGGGTGGAGGGTGGAGAGGTGTCGATCGGTTCTTTTTGTTTATTTGTGAATTTTAAAAATCTGGATGATGGCTTTTGGGCGGAGATTCGTGTTATGGCGGATCATATTATGCTTCTTTGGTGTTTGATTGGGGATTTTAATGTGGTTAGGTCTGTTGAGGAGCGGAACAAAGCGACTAGGACATCTAGGAATATGAGGAGATTTTCTTCTCTTATTTAGGATCTTGAATTGGTGGATTATCCTTTATTAGGTAGTGCTTTTACTTGGTCTAATCTTCAGGAAAACGTTCTGTTGCAGATTGGATAGTTGTTTAGGTTCGGTTGATTGGGACGCCCATTTTCCTCATTTGACTCGGAAAATTCTGCCTAGAATGGTGTCCGATCAATGGCCACTGTTAATGTCAGTGGATCTGTTTCATCGGGGTCCTTCCCTTTTTCGGTTTGAAAATATGTGGCTCACTCATAGTAACTTCTTAGATGGGGTGACAGGTTGGTGGGAGGAAAGGATTAGAGATAATTCCAACTTTGCTGGTTTCTCCTTTATGAGATCTCTTAAATTTTTAAAATCTAAGATCAAAGGTTGGAATAGAGAGTGTTTTGGTGACATCCCTTTGAGGAAGAAAATTCTCAGTGATGCTATTGCAGATTTGGACTTATTGGAACAGCAAAGGGGGCTTAGCTATGGGCCAGGATAGTAGGAGGGGGAAGATTTCTGAGCTTGATTTGATTCTTAAACAGGAGGAGATTAGTTGGAGACAGAAATCAAGAGTTTCTTGGCTTAAGGAAGGGGACGACAGTACTAGATTTTTCCATAAGATGGCTAATGGTAGGGCTAAAATGAATGCTATTACCAACCTTTTGGTGGACGGGGAGAGTATAGAGGATACGGGTGGTATCACGAGAGCTATGTTGGAGTTTTATGGGAAACTTTACACTTCGGAGCAAGATTTGAAGTTCAATTTAAGAAAGGTTCCAGGGATTGCTTTATCTTTAGATCAGTCTTTATGGTTGGAAAGACATTTTGAGATTGAGGAGGTTAAAAAGGCTATTATGGGTATAGAGGGAGATAAGGCTCCCGGGCCTGATGGTTTTACTATGGCTTTTTTCCAAAATTGCTGGGAGGTGATTAAAGAGGATATTATGGGGGTGTTTCAGGAGTTCTTTAGTAATGGAGTGATTAATAAAAATATGAATGCAACCTTCCTTGTGCTGATTGCTAAAAAAGCAGGGGCGAATGAGCTTAAAGATTTTAGGCCTATCAGCTTGATCACTAGCCTTTACAAGATCATCGCGAAGGTGTTGGCTGAAAGGCTTAAACAGGTGATTGGGAGTGTTGTCTCCCCTAACCAAACTGCTTTCATTGTAGGGAGACAAATTTTGGGTAGTGTCCTGGTTGCAAATGAGGTGTGGAGGAAAGAGAGAGAAGTAGTATTCTTGGTATTATGTGTAAATTGGATTGGGAGAAGGCATATGATAGGGTGGAATGGGATTTCATTGACTCGGTGTTAGATTGGAAGGGCTTTGGCCGGAAGTGAAGGAAGTGGATTAGTGGGTGTTTATCGAATGCTTCATTTTCTTTTCTTTTTAATGGGAGTGTTCATGGTCATTTTGTTTCGTCTAGAGGGATTAGACAAGGAGACCCACTTTCTCCTTTTCTTTTTATATTAGTGGGGGAGGTTTTAATTAGATTTTTGGTGCGGGCGGAGACTTTGGGTCTCATTAGTGTTTTTTGTTTTTCTGGTTGGTCGGAACAGGGTGTCTGTCTCTCATTTGCAGTATGCGGATGATACTATTATTTCTTTCAAGGCGGTTAAGGAGCAGGCTTATTGGATTAAGACCATTTTGAGATGGTCTTTGGCCTTAAGGTTAATATGGATAAATCGACCATTTCTGGATTTCACTTGGATCAGAGCCGTATTCTTCAATTTGCGGATTATTTGGGTTATCGCGTCACTCAGTTCCATATTAGATATCTTGGTTTACCTTTAGGAGATAGTGCCGGGTCCTTCTTCTTTTGGTCTCCTGTTACTGAGAGAGTTGATAAGAGATTGGCCACTTGGAAGAGGAATTACTTGTCCTTAGGAGGTAGACTTACCTTGATTAAATCGGTGTTGGCTAGTCTCCCCATTTATTATTTATCCTTGTTTAGAGCGCCAATTAGAGTGGTTAAGGCGTTGGAAAAGGCACAAAGGAATTTTTTTATGGGAGGGTGGGGATATTAAGAAGGATCATCTGGTTAGATGGGACGTGGTGTGTAAGAGTAAAGAAGCACGTGGTCTCAATTTGGGCAATATTCAGCGTCGGAATTCTGCTTTGCTTGGCAAATGGCTGTGGCGTTTCAGCAGTGACATGGAGGCTCTTTGGTACAAGATTATTGTAAGTAAGTATGAGATAGGGTTGAATACTTGGAATATTAATCAAAATGCTAGAATTTTTGTGCATAGCCCTTGGAAAGCCATCTCTTCTTTAGCCCCTTCTTTTTACTCTATTATTCGTTTTGGGTTGGGTTCAGGTTCTTTAATTTGTTTCTGGCATGATTTATGGTGGGGGGAGTCTATTTTCAAAAATAGATTTCATAGATTATTTATGGTGGTACAGCATTGGGATGCTGAAGTTTCTGTCATACTTTCATGGTCCTCCACAGGTTTAGTTTGGAATCTCCCATTCAGAAGAGATCTCAGACCTGTGGAATTAGAGGAGTTGTCAAATCTTTTTGATTGTCTTAAGTTCTGTTTCATCGATGCAGAATGTCAGGACTATCGGGTTTGGCCTTTGGAGTCTAGTGGTGTCTTCTCCACTAAGCCCTTTTACTTCCTTGGTCGGGAGGCGAATTTATGTTCACCTCCTTTTAGTGTTTCTAAATTGTGGTTGTGGAAGGCAAAAGTCCCCCTAGAGTGAGATTATTTGTTTGGACTATTTTGCTATATCGTATTAACACTTGTGATATGATTCAAAGGAGAAGAGGCAATTTGGCTATTTCTCCACACATTTGTTTCATGTGCAGGAATCAAGGGGAGTCAGTGGATGATCTCTTTTTTCATTGCTCAGTGGCAAGAGATATCTGGATACACTTCTTACATTTGATGGGGTTAGATTGGGTCTTCCCGGAACGTATTGTCGAGATGTTTGATCAATGGCGCATTATGGGCATGGGTTCAAGAGGCAAGATTTACTTCGAGGCACTCTTCTTTTCGATCCTTTGGACTATTTGGTGTGAGCGGAACAGGCAGATTTTTGAGGATATTCAACATCCTCCTCCTAGGATTTTTGATTCCATCATGACTATGACGGCCAGTTGGATGTCCGTAAGACATGAATTCAAGGGAATAACCATGGATAGTATTGTTCGTAATTGGTACGAGTTGATTAATTCTCAGGCAGGAATTCCTAAGAAGTTCACAATCTAGAAATCACCGCCTAAGGGTCACTTTAAGGCCAATTTCGATGGTTCTTCATTGGGAATCCAAGTAGATCAGGTATTGGAGGGATTTTCAGGAATTCAGATGGTGCCATTCTTCATGTTTTTTCTGGCTCGATTGGTATGGCGGATTCTATTATGGCTGAACTAAGAGCCTTGATTGCTACGTCGGTGGAAGCTCTTAAATTGAAGTTGGAACCTTTATATATTGAAGGTGACTCTCAGTTGGTTATCTCTTGGATGAAAGATGGTGTCAATATCTCCCTTGGAGATATGCCCATTGGATTAGATATGCTCGGTCTTTTTCTATTGGTTTGGACATCTCTTTTAGCCATGTGCTTAGATCAGGTAACACAGAGGCAGGCGTTTGGGCCAGAAGAGGAGTGGAGAGAGCGTTCTTTGGGGCTGGTATGCCTAGGGGTGAAGAGATCGAGATGTTAGTCGACTAAGTTTTTTGTACAGATCTTTTTTGTATACCTTGTTTTTTGTTTGTTTCTTTACAGTTTTTGTTTTGACTCACATCCTGTGAGTCTATGTTTTGTAATTCCTTTGATGATTAATGAAATTGGTGTTAATGATCAAAAAAAAAAAAAAATCGGGTCGGATGTGTATGCATCCATATTCCAATCCGATTATAAACGGATTCACTTATTAGGATCTGAATCTGACCCGACGGATATTTAATCGGGTAAATATCCGATTAAATCAGATAAATTTATACGGATTCGGGTCGGTATCAGATCAGGATCCGACCCATTGACAGTCCTACTTCTAAATCCTTTAATGTTCCAACTATATATCTTCAGTGTTTCTAGGTCTTACCCCTTGATGGTTATCACTAGATGCTCCATTTTTATATTGAACTCCCCAGTCTAACTTCCTAAGCTCATTTTTAGACTCACGTTCTTTCTACTTACCTCCATTGAACTACAAGGCACCTCAAAAAATGTGATATCAGCATTGGATTCCTTTTGGATACTCCACATCAACACCCAATATCCTAGCTTTAATAATCCAAAGATATCTGCAGAAATCCGATTCACACTATTCCCCACATTCATCTCTGATGTAATCCCCTGACCACCCAAAATCTGCACAACTCAATTGAACAAAACCCATCTTTGTCATTATTAGCCACCATTTGGCCTTCATTAAGGTTGTGGTGGACAGAAACTCATATTTCATATTCTATTGGAGGGCTGGAGATGCCTGATGCCTAAAACAAGCTCTTGGCACTTGGGCGAAAGAAAATACACTTATCAGCATCTACATGTAGGGGGGTAAAAACAAAATGGGTAAAGAAATGGAAAAAATAATAACCATTCACAGAGTTACCTGGCCTATTTGATTTCTGAAGTGTGGGGCTCAAGGGAATGCTATTAGTGCTGAAATACATGTGCTAGTGGTTGGTTTGAGGCAGGCTAGAGTTTTAGGTCTATAGGAGTTGATGGTAGAGGGGGGGATTTAGAGGTGGTTATTTCTTGGATTTATGGACTATAGTGTTAAGTATCAGCCCATCCCGAGTTGGATTGGCCGATATAACTTGGGATCGGCTCGAGACGAATCACGATCCCAAGTCTATCCCAAAAATTGCTAAAGTTCTCTGACTCAGTTCGGAACCGATTCAGATCGGCCGATCCAAACAATATGACTTAGTTTTGGACATGTCAGATCGGATGATCCAATATGGCTCGTCTGACACCCCTCAAAATTTTATGATTTAAAAAAAAAAATACTAGGCCATGTTTGGATCTGTCGATCCCTAGTTGGATCGGCGATCCTACTCGGTATCGAACCGGGACAGTTCTCGATCTGGTACTGAGTTTAAACACTTTGAGGGAGAGTTGCATGGAGATGGTCTTATCTTGTCCGTCTAGCTCGGGTGTTGGTTAGTGAGATGAATATCTAATTCTCTCATGTTCACCGTTCGGCTAACGGGATGGCGGATAGTGTAGCCAAGGATGGAGTTCATAGAGTCTTTCTGTTTTGCTGGATGACGGCTGAGGACATGGTGGCGATGTAGCTCGAGTTTTAATTTTTTTTTTTTTCTATGTACAGTTTTGTTTCCTATAGTATGATCTTTTGCTTTCTTATGTTTTTTTTTTTGCTTTCTTTTGCTTTCTTATGTTTTTGTATTTCGTTTTGTGGCTTCAACCTTTGAAGACACTTTTGTACACTTTTCTTTCTCACCTATTTATATCATTTTCTTTTTTCATAGAAAAATTTTGGGCTAGGAAGTACATTAAAACTGCCTCTGGGTCTGGAAAGTTCATCAACCTCCTATTGCTACCAGCTTGTACAATCTGATTTTTGCATATATGAGGTTCAAACCTCATAGGTTTGATGCGTTGTCTGGTTTTTATTACATTGATAATATCTGTATCACTTCACTCTATGGCATGGTAGATATTTCCCCATATCGCTTGATGTGCGTTGTTTATAAGCTCCCTGCTACTCGATTCTTAATGTACAATTTGAAAAGTGGCATATCTAATATAGGAATACAAAAATGATCTACTTATTTTGTGGGAAAAAAAAAGAAATTAAAAAGTGAGGAGTTTACATAGAATTTTATGAAGCATTGAAGTTTATCGAAATGAAGACGCATAATCTGAATGAATATATGGGTTTTGATAGATTAGGATGCTGGAGCAGGAGAGATGTTGCCATAGTTTTAAATTTACCTGAAATTTTGCTAAATTTCCCTTTTGAAGGGTATTGAAATTTCCTTCCATTGATATTTTCCTTATCCTGATTTTTTTGTTTGTTTTTATTTACATATCACAAAATAGCGATTTTTCCCTTGATATTTGAAATTTTTGTTGCTGTAATAAAGCATATTAGATTGATATGCTTTTATATGCAATTGATATTCCTATATAATCATGATACATTTCGTGGAAGTATATCGTAATTATTCTCATTACAACCTGGCACATGAAATACATCAGCCTGTCCTATTTATACCCCTTGATACTGATACAATATGCCATATACTGATAATGATGTCTAGTGAATTGTTCCTCATACCATGTTTCCTGATTTTAACATTATTTTATTCATACTGCTATATTGACACTATTCTGGTGTTCATTTATAATCTCTAGTAGTATGTTCACGCTGTGTCAATTTTTTCATGCATTACTTAAGTGCTTCCCATGTACAATTTTATTTCGGGGTTGATTGCCTAAGCATCTTAGGTTTCCAAAATTTGTTATAACAGCCTGACACATTTGTTTACTCTCCCTCTCTCTCTCTCTCTCTCTCTCTCTCTCTCTCTCTCTGTGCCTTTATGTGTATCTATCTTTCTGTCTTCAGCATGCTAAATTTATTCCTGACACTATTTTCACTTGCCTCCATCTTTTATGTGTATTTATGTAGATTCCTACCGACTTGCATCCGGCCACAAGGAAGTCTTCATTGGAGACTGTTTTGACGGTATCATTACAAAAATGACCTTTCCTCTTCTGAATTTCTTTAACAGGAAAGGGATCTGCTTTTCCACTGAGATTGTTCCGAGTCGGTGTAGTTTGTAGTGTTGTTTATGTGTGATTTTTTATTTATTTATTTTTTCCTTCAAAAGCAACCAGTTCTTATAATAGAAGCAATAAAAGAATCATTTGGTCCTAACTTTACTGAGATTGTTTTGAGTCAGTGTAGTATTGTTTTTAACACAATATTTTGCACATTTACTATTTCTTTTTTGCTTGTTTGTCTGGCGGACAGTTTGTGTTTTTTTTTTTTGATGAATACTGAAGATTATATTCAACCATAGAAGGAGAGGTAATACAAAAAATTGTAACACCACCCTACTACAAGTGATAAAGACAGGAAACTGTGAGTGCACCAACAAAGAAAAAAAAACTGTGAGTGCACCAACAAATAAAAAAAAATAACCTCCTTGCACCAACAACAAAAATCACACCTTACCAAATAACATCTCATCAACTGGTATCCTTGTAAATAACTTAGAACACCTCTCCCCTCTCCAGGCAATCCTTTCTGCCAAGACATTAGCTGATCTCGGTATATGGCTGAACAAGATGTTCAAGCCATCCACCAAGAAATGGGCTATCCTAACGATATAGATGAATTTTCAAAAGCACTGCTGTGACTGACCCATTTATGCCACGATGGTAGTAGAGTTACCCTCAACCTCTAATTATTGAAACCCTGTGATCTAGTTTCTCTCAAACCAGTAAATAATGCTAAAAGCTCAAGAAGTGCTGCCTCCCCTATCCACCACCCCC
>JAUPMG010008200.1:0-15783 GCA_031762675.1 Pachysandra terminalis | reverse complement strand
ACCCCAATTACATAATTCAATTACAATACATCACATAATTATTAATTAACTATTAAATCTGGGTTAGGGTCACTACACATGCCATAACGCTTGACATGTCCAACCCCTTGTATCCCTACAAATAAGAGAGTATGAGGAGAAGGGGATCCGAACTTTAGTTCACCTAAGTTGAGTAGCTCTCTGCCTGAGGTTTCTATCATGTGTATGTGCCTTATCCACATTACCACCCTTCCTTGAGATATTGTCATCCCCTTCCATTAACACGTTGTTTTCTGTCCCTAGTTTAGGGAAATACCACCAGGGATAGTACGACTGTTGCATAAATTTAGGTTATTCTTGAACAAGTTTGGATCTCATCATTCAGCTGAATTCCTTGCTTAGCCAATCCGATGGATTAACTTAAAGCATGTGACAAATCTGACATCAACATCAATTACTTACAAAAAAACTAAATGGATGAAGCGAAAACCCGAATCATCAAGTGAGAAATTAACTAAATGGATGAAGGGAAAACCCTAATCATCAAGTGAGAAATTTAAGGTTGGTTAGTGTTTTACGTGGATGCTTATGGTTATCGTGTTTTAGTTTTGTATTGCACCTTGTTAGATGTGAGAGAACACTATTATTGTAAGTTACATTTTTTTTACCATAATACTTAGTGAGAGTGACAGTTTTTATAATAAAAAATTAATAATTTGTAAAATACCATTGGAGAATTCTACTATGCCATAGTCGTATAATACAGATGTTGAAATTGTATGTAAAAAAAAAGATTAATTGTTGTAAATAAATTTCTTCATTGTGCAGAAAACCATATAGCATAGACTAACTCAAGACAATAATACCCTTTAACCCAAAAGGAGAACACATGCTCAATATGTCAATATCTCCTCTTAATTCATTCTTGTAGGAATTTTTATGATAACCATGTTGGGTTTGTGGAGCCTAAGTTGGATACTCTTTGTCCCCACATAATTATGTGTGCGGTATGAACCGCGGGTCAAGCTGTGCGTGGGCAACGCCCTTGCGGCGGATCAAGCTGCGCTGTCAGCTTGTGGGGGTTCGACGGCAGCTCCCCTTACCTAGGTCCATTTTCTATACCCGGCTTGTGAAGTCCGATTATAATTATGTAGACTTCACTTCTGAAATTAGGTTTTCATAAGGTTTCTCTTAGACTGTAAAACTTCAAGAATATAGTCGATTTCTGGTGTGCTTCGTGAACGTAGGTAAGATCACCGAACCACGTTAAGTCCGTGTCTTCTTCTTCTTCTCTTTATTTTATGTCTTTCAATTATTCGGTTTACTTGTTCTCTTGATTCATCGTATCTCAAGATCTGGGAACTCTTAACGAGTTTATTAGATTGATATCTAATCCCAACAAGTGGTATCAAAGCTGTGGTTTTGTGACCATTGACATAGAAGGTGTTTGACGAAATTTTTTGTGGAAGTCTTTCGTCTGTTGGCACAGAAGATATTTGATGACATTAATGTGAAAGTTTTTCGTCATTTTTGGTTCGAGTGGGAGCGACGACTTCAGAAAAGGAATCAAGTAAAGGAATAGAGAAGTTTGATGGCTCAAACTTCCAGTACTAGAAGATGCAGGTGAAGGATTACCTCTACATGAAGGGCTTGTACATACCATTGGGTGTGATTCCTTCAAATATGAAGAAGGAAGAATATGATGTGCTTGGCAAAAAAGCACTCGGCACCATAAGATTGACACTATCGAAGTCTGTGGCCTTCAATGTTAAGGCTGAGAAGAACACCTCTCTTATGGAAGCTCTCTCTGAAAAGTATAAACAGCCATCAATAGGAAACAAGGTGCACTTGATAAATAAGTTGTTCAATCTGAAGATGGCCGAAGGTGCGAATTTCGGAGAACATTTGAATAATTCCAATTAAATTGTCAACCAGTTAGCAACAGTTGAAATCGAATTTTGAGAATGAGATTCGAGCATTGTTGATTCTCAGTCAGTTTCCTGAGAGATGGAATGGCATGGTTACTGGGATCAGTAGCTTTGCTGGGAAGACAACATTGAAATTTGACGATGTGGTCAGTATGATCATGACTGAAGATATCTGTAGGAAATCAAATGATACTTTTACTTCACGATCTATATTAAATATGGAGATCAGAAGCATAAACTCCAAGAACGGTTCAGATCGTGGAAGGTTCAAGTCCAACAATCATAGATCGAAGTCTCGATCCAAGAACATTGAATGTTGGACTTGTTGTAAGAATGACCACTTTAAAAATCAGTGCAAAGTACTAATGAAAGAGAAGGAAACAGAGAAGAAGCTTGAGGATTGTTTCTGAAGATTCAGATAATGCTTTGATATGCTGTTTGGATAGCAAGACAAACTCTTGGGTGTTAGATTCTGGAGCATCTTTTCTTTCTACCTCAAGCAGAGAATTTTTTGTGAGTTATGTACTGGGCAACCTAAGGTTTATCTTCATGATGATTAACCATGTGATGTGGTTGGCAAGGGTGATGTGCAGATCAAGTTGAATGGGTCAGTATGGAAATTGAAGGATGTGAGACACATCCCTGACTTAAGGAAGAATCTGATCTCAGTGGGGCAGTTGGCAAATGAAGGTTACATCACAACCTTCAATGGAAATAGTTGGAAGGTCTCCAAAGGCATAATAATCGTTGCACGTGGAAAGATGAGTGGTACTCTCAACACGACGATTAATGAACATGGATCAATTGTTGTTGCTGATTACAAGGAGGATCCAAACGTATGGCACCATAGGTTCGGACATATCAGTGAGAAATGAATTAAGGTTATGCAATCCAAAGGAAAACTACTAGGACTTCAGTCAGTTGATGTGGACTTGTGCGAGAATTGCATCTTCGGGAAGCAGAAAATGATGAGTTTCAAGAAAGATGGCAAACCAAGAAAGCAAGAGAAGATTGAGCTTATTCACATTGATGTCTGGGGGCCAGTTACAGTCTCATCCATTGGCGATAAGTCTTATTTTATGGGTGTACTTCTTGGGACAAAAATCCGAGGTGTACGAGACGTTCAAGAAGTGGAAAGCCATGGTGGAAAATGAGACAGGCTTGAAAATCAAGAAGTTGAGATCCGATAATGGTGGTATGATGATGATGATACCGGGTTCAGGAAATTTTGTTACGAGAATGGAATCCGATTGGAGATATCGTTGTCAGGAACTCCACAACAGAATGGAGTGGCAAAACTAATGAACCGAACATTGACTAAAATAACCAGAAGCGTGCATATCCAAGAAGGATTACCCAAGCAGTTCTGGGCAGAGGTAGTCAATACAGCAGCCTAGCTAATCAACCGGGGACCATCAGTACCATTGGATCACATGTTACCAGAGAAGGTGTGGAGCGGCAAGGAGGTAAAACTTTCCCATTTGAAAGTTTTTGGTTGTGTCTCTTATGTGCATATCAGTGACCATGCCAGGGGTAAGCTTGATCCCAAGTCACTGAAGTGTACTTTCATTGGATATGGTGGAGATGAATATGGATACCGGTTTTGGGATGACCAAAACAAGAAGGTGATCAGAAGCCGAGATGTTATCTTCAATGAAAGTGACAAGGACAAAAGCGCATCGCAGTAATGCGACACAACACAGGAAGATCCAACATATGTCAAGTTGGATGATATTCCAAGGAACCGTGTGGCACAACAAACAGTTGAGAATTCGCAATCAGAGGAACCGACACCGTAGAGTAGCACACAACAAAGTGGTGCATTGCATACTCCTGCTCCTATACCTAGGAGGTCTTCCCAGCCTCATGTTCCAAACATAAGGTATATAAATTATTTGTTGCTCACTGATGTAGGTGAACCTGAATGCTATGATGACGCATGTTAGGTAGTGGATGCTAGCAAGTGGGAGCTTGCAAAGAAGAATGAGATGAGGTTCCTTATCTCCAACAGTACTTGGGAATTAGATAGACGAGTTACCAAAGGAAAAGAAAGCTCTACACAACAAATGGGTGTACCGAGTAAAGGAGGAACATGATGGTTCCAGGAGATACAAGGCAAGATTGGTGGTCAAAGGATTTCACCAGAAAGAGGGAATTGACTACACCGTCATTTTCTTACTGGTTGTGAAGCTGACTACCATTTGGTTAGTTTTGAGCATTGTTGTAACAGAGGGTTTGCACCTTGAGCAGTTAGATGTGAAAAATGCTTTTCTCCATGGTGATCTGGATGAGGAGATCTATATGCAGCAATCGGAGGGTTTCCTAGTGAAAGGAAAAGACAAGCTCGTAATGCAAATTGGAGAAGTGCTTATGTGTTTGAAACAAGCTCCGAGGAAATGGTACAAGAAGTTTGACAACTTCATGCAAAGAAATGACTACTACAAGTGCAACGCTAACGATTGTTGCTACTTTAAGAGGTTTAACTCTAGTTATATCATTTTGCTACTTTATGTCGATGATATTTTAGTGGCAGGTTCAGATATGGACGAGATAAAAAATTTGAAGAAGCAATTGTCGAGTGAATTCGACATGAAAGATTTTGGGACAGCGAAGCAGATTCTTGGAATGAGGATTAGCAAAGATAAGCATAGCAGTACTTTGCAGTTATCTCAGGCAGAGTATATTGGTCGTGTTCTGAGAGATTTGGCATGAGTGATGCCAAGGCAGTTAGTACACTGTTGGCCAGTCATTTCCAGCTATCCAAGGATCAGTCTCCAAAGACAAATGAAGATAGAGAAAGTTCCATATGCCTCAACTATTGGAAGTCTAATGTATGCCATGGTTTGCACGAGACCAGATATTGCTGATGCAGTGGGAGCTGTGAGGAGATTCAAGTCCAATCCAGGGAAGCAGCACTGGGAAGCAGTGAAGTGGATATTGAGATATCTAAGGGGAACTACAGGTAAATTCCTATGCTTCAGAATGATTGAGCTGAGACTATGGATATGTAGACACAAATGTTTTTGGAGAGGTAGATCGCAAGAGAGCACTACCGGTTATGTCTTCACAGTTGGCACTATTGCAGTTAGTTGGATTTCACAGATACGAAAGATAGTTGCTTTATCCACTACAGTGACAGAGTACTTGGCAGTGACAGAGGCTAGTAAAAAGATGATTTGGTTACAGAGTTTGTTGGAAGAATTGAGTTTAAGGCAAGTGAAGAATGTTTTGCACAGTGATAGGCAGAGTGTTATACATCAAGCAAAGAATTTTGCATTTCATTCGAGGATCAAGCACACCGGATTACGTTATCACTTCATCAGATCTCTTTTGGAGGATGAGGTACTAGCACTTGAGAAGATCCAAGGTAGCAAGAATCTAGGCGACGTGTTAACCAAGACAGTGACGATAGAGAAAATGGAGCTGTGCTCAGCGTCAGTGAGTCTTCAAGGCTGAGGATATAGATGAGCGCAGCAGAATGCACCGATCATTGTTGGAGTTGTTTACTTTTGAGCTACAGTCTCCAAGTGGGAGATTGTTTGGTTTGTGGAGCCTGAGCTGGATACTTTTTGTCCCTACGTCTTTATGTGTGCGGTGTGAACTGTGGGTTGAGTTGCGCGGTCAGCTCGGAGGGGGCACAGGGGCAGTGCCCCCTGCGGGGAGGGCGAGGGGCAGCGCCCCTGCGTCCCAGCCCGTGAAGTCCTATTATAAATATGTAGACTTCACTTCTGAAATTAGGTTTTCATAAGGTTTCTCTCAGACTGTAAAACTTCAAGAATATGATGGATTTCTGGTGTGCTACGTGGACGTAGAAAAAATCGTCGAATCACGTTAAATCTATGTGTTCTTCTTTTTGTTTATTTTCTGTCATTCATTTATTCGTTTTACTTGCTCTTTTGATTCATCGAATCTCAAGATCTGAAAACTCTTAACGAGTTTAATAAATTGATCTACGTCTATTGGATTGATCTAATCTCAACAAACCATCACCACAACAATAGCGACAAAAACCAAAATAAAAGAAACAAACCATCACCACAACAATAGCGACAAAAACCAAAATAAAAGAAATTCACTCTAATTCTTCTAAATTTACTTAGGGTAAATTACGCTTTGACCTTGAAGTATCTGACATACAGTTTCATCCTCTTTGATTTCTGGAGGGGATACTGAACCCGACAACGAAGCAGAAGGGGTGAGTGTAATTTCAAAGATGAAAGGGGATGACAATATATGTCTCAGGAGTCAAAGTGTAATTTACTCTTTTTACTTATTTAATTTGAAGTTTCTAGAAGTGAGGAGTCTAACTGTAATTGTTACATATGTGAAGGTAGATAAGTGCAATTTTCCATTTTATAAGCCTAAAAAACCTTGAGGGAACCAAACATGAATGGATTATGTTAGGTTAAGTAATCCAAAGGAGAAGTTTTGTTGTTTTTCTTTCATAAATTAGTGAGACACTCTTGACAATAGAAATGAAAAGGAGAGGTTGGTAGACATTAATAGACGCCATACAAAACAGATGGAGACTTGAAGGAGAGCAAAACAATCTTTCCCTTCGAATTCATTTGTTTGTAACAAAATGGTGGGTGTCTGAGGCTTGCATTGGCCTAACTCTCCAGCTAAGGTGCGTGCACCTATTCCTTTTCTTGGGTAGTAGGGCCTGTACGTCCAACTGATAACTCTTGGGTCCAAACACCTTTTTCCAACCATTGACCATAAAGAAGGTCAGAGTTTCTGGTCGGCAATCAAAAGTTTTTATTTTTTTAGGCTCTGTTTATTTTCGTGGGAAAGAAAAAACAAATTCAGAAAAATAATATAACCGAAAATATTTTCTGTTCGTGTATTTACTGTTTGAAAAAGAAAAGCAAAATTCAGACTCGTTAATGGGCATGGGCAACTGTCATGGAGCAAATATTGTAGTTGCATAGTGGGAGAAAGAGAATGGTGATTATAGTGTGAAAGAGGGTGGATCTTTTGTGATGTTTCTGTTATAAGACACAAAGGTGATGGCGAAACATCTTCATCCTCCGTAAAGTACTTCTTTATCGAACTAAATTATAATTTTGCCATCACCTTTGTTTGTTATAACACGCCCATCACAGGAGTGTTTTACCACAGAGGATCCACTTCTAGAGGGGAGCGGGGGAGAGAGAAAGAGAGAGAGAATCATATCTCACATTTTTCGGAAGTGACGGAAAATAACTTATGATAGATTTTTCTGAAAGTTGTTTTCTAAATTTTTTTACAATTCATTAAACTTCTTTAAATTTTCTGAAAGTTGAATTTTTCTTTGAAACAAAAATGTAGAAAATTCTGAAATCCTGAAAAATAATTCCCCTCTAATTTCCAATGAAATAAACATAACCTACTGGAAAAAAATATAACCTGTTTTGGGATCCTTTTATGTTGGGGTGTCAAAATCTGGTCCGATCGATCAATACATTCGAAGCTGTACAGTATTTTAGCAAGGTGGGTCGGTTTTGAGTTGAGACAACACGCATTTTTTTAAATTAGACCAGCCCAAAACTGAGCAACCCTTTTATTATTTGGGCAGCTCGGGTTGACCATATTATGATCTAAACCCGACCCATTGCCACCCCCTTTCTCTTATCTATTCTTTCTTGGATTTGATTTGAAAATTTTTATTTTATTATTTAAATATGATAGAAAGGCTAATTATTTACAGTAAAAACCAGAACTGGAAAAGAAAATGATCAATTAGGCTGTGTTTGACAGAGAATTCAGAATAAAATTGGGGTTGAGAATTAAAATTGGGGTTGAGAATTCCAATTCCATTGTTTAATGACGTATAAAAAATTGGATTTAAGATTCTAAATGAGAGAAAAAGAATATTTGTGTTTCAGAAAACTAAAATAGTGAGGTCTTCTTACAGATAGCCTTGAATTAGGGAAGTCCTGCCCCTAATTTTCTTAAGGTATGGTTGTCAATTTGATTTGGCTTAGTGCGTAGAGATCTATCATGTTATTAACAAAATGATGGCTAAATCCAATCAGGTCTTATTCTTCTTTAGCAGTATATATCATCAATAATAGATTGCCAAAAATTTGGTAGTTTTAAGCCACTGGCCGTCCAAAGTAGACTCCAGAATAATTATATTTTTAATAAAACATTTAATAAGTTATCTGCATCATAATACTAATTAAAAAAGTCTTCACTTTATGGTGATTACAGAAGATAAAATTCCTTCTCTCTTTACAAAAAATATCTGCATCGAAAGCCATTTTTTTTTTTTTTAATTTTAAAAAAAAATTCCTTCTTTCTATACAAAAAATATCTGCATCAAAAGCCACTTTTCTTATAACTTTTTTATTTTCTATTTTTATACTTTCTTTTTCCTTTTTTTTTTCCTCCTCTTTTACTTTATTAAAAGCTACAACACTTGCATTTCAATCAAAGAAAGATGTGTCGGATATGGTGGGGAGGGGGTGAATGGCCTTAGACTACGTTTGTCCCGGCTTGTGCTTTTGGATAAGCGATCATTGGATAAGTGGCTCAATGGGAGCACTTGTCTACACTAACAATAAACTATTTATTTGATAAAAATAGCGTTTGGTAAATACATTTATTTAAGTGCTTATAAAAATTTAGGGATAAAATAAGTATTATAAAAATATTATTAATGTTTAAAAATAACATTTGTTTAAGTGTTTATGAAAGTTTAGGAGTAAAATTGGTATTATGAAAATATTATGAAAGTTTAGAAATAGTTTCCCGGATAAGTGATAAGATATGCTGCTCTCAGCAACTTTTCCTTATAGTAGCCTTCCTTTACTGCTTATGGGTAAGCACTTACCCATTAGGTGTTACCAAACACACTTTTAATTTTAAAAAGTACTTTGATAAGCTATAAGTTGAAATAAGCACTTATAAAAGCTTGCAAACCAAGCCTTAATATGTTATCTGCATCATGCATCATGATATTAATAAAAGAGTTTTCACTTTATAATGGTTACAGAAGAAAAAATTCCTTCTCTCTTTACAAAAAAATATCTTCATCAAAAGCCACTTTATGTTTAAAAAAAATATCTGCATCAAAAGCCACTTTTGTTTTTCTCCTCTTGTACTAAGTTATCTGCATCATGCATCATGATATTAATAAAAGGAGTTTTCACTTTATGATGGTCCTTCTCTCTTTACAAAAAATATCTGCGTCAAAAGCCACTTTGTTTTAAAAAAATATCTGCATCAAAAGCCATTTTTTTTTCTCCTCTTGTACTAAGTTATCTGCATCATGCATCATGATATTAATAAAAAGAGTTTTCACTTTATGATGGTCCTTCTCTCTTTACAAAAAATATCTGCGTCAAAAGCCACTTTGTTTTAGAAAAATATCTGCATCAAAAGCCATTTCTTTTTCTCCTCTTGTACTTTGTAACAGGTTACGACACTTGGATTTAAAAAAACAAAAATGGATGTGTAGGATGGTGGAGAGGGTGTGAATGGCCTTAGTCCCAGGATTGAGTCTACTGCGACTTAAAACAAGATTTGGGGTCTGTTTGGACTTCAGGAATTCAGGGGTGGGAATTGGAATTGATAGGTGTGAATTTCAATTCCCGTGTTTAGATGACCAAATTCCATAGGGATTAAAATTCATGTGGAAACAAAAGGACACCCAATTTTCACGATTCATGAGAATTTTAATTTACATCTTAGGGGGTGTTTATTGTAATTCTCACGTAAAATAATTATTTTGTTGTTGTGGTTCAAAAGGGTAATCCACTAGACCGGTTTCGATTTGAATCGACAATCGGTTCGTCAGTCCGACAAATTGATCCCTCGGTCCGGCAATCGATACTGCCAATTCAATGACCGGTCCGGTCTGATCCAATTTTTTTTTCAATTTGAAAATATGTTTTTTCGGTATCGGATCTGGACCGGCCGATCCCACCGGTCTAAACTGGAACTGGCCGTGACTGATCCAATACTCGGTCCCAGTACATTAAAACTTGTTGCCATGAATCCATCACTTGAATTGAATAAATAGTAAAGAAAAAATATACACTAACTATACAAATTAGATAAATTAGATTATGAATAACGTCTCAACCAAACCATAAAATGTCAATACATATGAATTTAAAACATATACATTCCAATTCTCATATATCTTTAATTAAATTCATGCGATCCAAACGTACCCTTATTTAAAACTGACAAACAGAAGGCAGATACAAGGAATCTCATATGGGGATATGAAGAGGAAGAAGATGATTTGCCAACTCAGCATTATATGATAAAAATGATGGAATTCAACTTTTCTATATTTATTTATTTGGTTATCTGACACTGGTTGGGTGGTAGCAAAATTAATTTTGAGGCTTTTCTGACAGTGGGGACTTGATCCTACAATCTCTTTTGTCAAGGGTTGCATTCATACCACCTTGTTACAAGGGGTAGTGATGATGGGATTGAAGATTATCCCTTGATCAAATCAAGTAAATCAGCAAGAAAGAAACATATTAGACCTAAGTGAATGGATGCAATTGGCTTGTCAGTCAATTTATAGTTATAAAAAAAAAATATTGCAATCTGATTTCGCATCGCTTCAACCTTTGAGATTATATGCTAATATAAATATTGGCAGACAAGTCTATTGAGTTTTGATGGAAAGATTTAAAAGTTGGTGAATAATTGAACCTAATTCCTTGTGATAAGAACAAGTTTAGAATCTCATGCCATCAGTGGCATGCTTTTGAAATTATCAAAATCAAGGATCGTCTAAAGACGGCCTACTACAAAAGGGAATGGTTAATAGTCATACGTTGAAAGTATAAACTCAAAAAAAAAAAAAAAAAATAACATACCCTGTAAACCGATGTTTTAAAACCCAGCCCGGCTCGACTAGTTCAATCGATTGAATCGGTACTGGTGATGCACAAACCGGTAAATGACTACAATGTTAATTAACCAAATAGGTTTGTGTTGGCGATTAAAAACCGCCAACAGGTTGTGGGTCTTCCCGGTTAATTGTGTGTCTCTTTCAATCAAGAGGCCGAGGAGGTGCGAGCGTGCCATAACTTTTCCAAGTTCACCTAAAAGACAGGTAGTGTGAGTCAAACTGCGTAAGTTAGTTTTTGATGTAAATCGGTCGATGTATGATCGATTTTGAGTTAGACGATTGTATTGAATCCCAATCTCGAAGGGTCAGTTGCTGAACCAGAGATACTGATTTTACGCATCAACAACACTTTTATATAAAAACAACTAGAGCAATAGGTCAATATACAACTTAGAAAAGTAAACTTACTAATTTTAAAAGACATAACGTGAACTAAGAAAATACAAAAACCTTCGGCATGGGACGTGACTAATCTACTTCACGGGTGCACAGATCAGGTGGTTGAGATTCCGTTACTTCTGCTGAAGTTACTACTATGTCATCTATATACACTTCCATGTTTTTCCTATCATGTCATGGAAAATACTATTCATTGCCCTTTGATACGTGGCTCCGGCATTCTTTAATCTGAATGGCATTACTATCCAATAATATAAGCCTGCTGCCCCGCGGTCCACGATGCGTGGTTTTCTCCACGTCTTCGACCGCTATATTGATCTGATTGTAGCATCCATCCATAAAAGATAGTACTTGGTGCCTGGCCTTTTTGTCAATTTGCAAATTGGCCATTGGCATCGGGTATTCATCTTTAGGGGTTGCCAAATTGAGATTCCTAAAGTCAATACATACCCTGATCTTGCCATTCTTTTTTATGACCGGTATCACATTCAACACCCATTCCGCATACCGGATAGGTCTAATGATGCCTGCCTTTAACAATCTCTCAATCTCTTCTTTTATCTTTTCTGTTACTTTGGATGTCATTCTTTTGACCGGCTGTTTATGAGGCTTATAACCTGTTTTTAAGGGTAACCGATGTTCAACCAGTTTTCGGTCTAAACCAGGCAATTCATGATAGTTCCAAGCAAAACAATCGTAGAATTTAAAAAGTAACTCTATTAATTGATATTTACATTGCTCAGGGAGCAAGCTACTTACATAAACCGACCGATGGTTGGCCGTACTTCCTAATTCCACTTCTGTCAATGGGTCTTGTATCTTGGCCTTTACTGTTCCCAGGAGCTGCTTCAATGTTCTGCTTGGATAACCCTTCGTCGTCCAGGGCGTCTTCCACAATACATTTGGTTGATGCAACCAAAACTTCTTCATTTAATTTCCTTTCTGTCATATAGGTTTTCAGCCATAACATGGTGTCCTTGACTATGGCCAACCTTTCTTTCTTTATTTCATCACCCATCATGGTACCTCTCCAATCTTGTAATCCCAGCTTGACCGATAGGGGATTATCGCTGTCGGTCCTGGTTCAGGCTGATTAAGGTTGTGATCGTGTAATAAGCCAAGCCAAATTAGGACTTAAGTGTAATTACTATAGAATTAAGGATTAATTTGAAATTTTATTAAGTAGCCTTTTATTTGACTTTTGACTGATTATGATTGGTGGGTTGTACAATTAGGAAACTAAGTGCAACACATATAGTCATAACTTCTTAAGTTAGAATGAAGGGTTAGATCTTGTAGTTTATAAGACATCCCAATCAATGGTTATGATTTAAAACATTAATAAAAGCTTCCATAGGAGTTAGAAACTTGCTAAGATTTAAAATTTAAATAATAGAAACATAGTTGAATTAGAAGAGCTAGGAATTCATCTAATGGTTTAGAATCTAAGACATCCCAACGAAGAGACAAGATTAAAACATAAAGATTAATACTAATAGGACTAGGAAGTTGTTGAATTAGTATAAATAAGAGGATTGGTCTGGTTTTCGAAAATCACACCAAGCTTGGAGCTTACAAGGAGAAGAAGAAGAAGAACACAACTGAATTATCTATTCTAACTCTGCAAAAGCACTGTAAGTTTTCGAATTTAATTATTTTTATCGTTTAAGAAGAGTTTAAAGCTTATTTTTCAAGTATAGGAAGTAAGTTTTCAAATTTAGATTAGTTTTCAAAAGTTTTCAAAGTAATTTATCAATTAATTATTTACTCATGTTTTCTTAAATATTTTAATTGGGTTTTGTTCGGAATTTAATATTAAGAAAGGTTACTTAAGAAAGAAAATCAATTAGTAGTGTAACAAGATTAGAATTCTAGAAAAAACTGCCCAGAATTAGTTGTTCGGCGACTACCTGGCGAGTTAAGTATGCACTAAACTAGCCCAGATGAGCCCTTGACGAGTACTCGATGCACCAAGCACGAGCTGAGCCTCTTTTTGTGACCGTTAGGCCCCTGGTTTTGGCGCCGACACCTTGCTTGATGAGCCCAGCATGCGCCGAACCACACAAAGGGAATTTTAAGCCCATGGTTTTGGCGTCGACCAACTTCTCGATGAGCCAAGAACGCGCCGAGCCAACCCCTGAAGCCAAAACCCAAAAATTAGAAAATTATGAAATTGCCCTCGGCGACCACATGGCGCGCCGACTAACAAGCCGAGTATCCGCCGAAACACACATCGACGACCTCTAGGTGCGCCGAAATTTGCAAAGTTGTTCTAAATTGATTAACGTTTTGTGATCATGTGTAATTTGATCTTATTAGACTATTTCTAATATTATTTAAGCATGAATTTGCATGGTTCAATTACTTATACCCTGTTTGGACTAATATTCACATGAGTTAGAACATGATATTTTGATATGATTGATTTTATATGATTTTAACATGTCAAGCATGGTAGGTAGACTTATTACACACTGTACACAACTATTACATCATTAGTTAACGTGCACAATCCTCACTTGCACATCATTAGCCTTAAGACCATGGATTTGGTTTATAGGTCGACACCCTTTGCATGTAAGTTCATACTGCTGAACTTTTAAGGACTTAAGAGATTGTTGTGATTCGAAAGTCATAGTAGGTGAGAAGACTTGTTCAAATATTAATAAATTAATGGAGTTGAGGGACTGGCTATCCCAATATACCTATGGATCCTTCGGGACTATTTCTGTCTTATGGATTATTATTAAAGGAGTGTCTGTTTCTGGTTTATATATACAATTCCCTGAGGAGTTTTCATATGAAATTCCTTGGAATTATTGCCCTTGATCACAAATAAGGTGGGTAATTGTACCCTCTAGGTCGAAACCCCTTAGAACTATGATGTGCACATGGAATATTATTTCTTGAGAGTGGCCCTATATGGGAGGGATGGTTTGAGAAGACATCTTGCGCAAGGAATGATCGATCTTGTGGGAACCTATACATGATTCATGATAACAATTTAATTTACTAATTGCACAACACTTAGATTGTATGTTAGATCACACTTGGTGATTGTATTCTGTACACAATATGCACATATTAAGACTTGACTGTTTGCTCAGCATATGCATATATCATTTATCATGTTTCATTAACTTATCTTTTCATATTACTGCTATTATGTTTCTGGAAATTTATTTACTATGTTTGAAGAGTGGCTGTGGCCCTACTTCAAACCATAAACTTAATTCGATTTGATTACTTACTGGCTAAGTGTAGCTTACGATTTCAAGCAACATATTTCAGGCACATTAGACGAGGAGTATTTGGACTATGGAGACCCTACTTTGGACCCTTGTTTTGAAGGAACTACTGAATTTATTGAAGAAAATGATGTTTAGGATTTTTATTAGAGATTTCCTTTCTTTTTATTGGCTTGCATGCCAAAATATTTTATTAGCCATAGATAGGCTTTATTTTGTTTAGGAATTAGATTAGCATGAAAACTATAGTATTTTTTTTTCCGCTATTTTGTTTTATTGGCCTAGTTTTTTTTTTTTTTTGAAAGGTAAGTTTTATTAAAAAAGGAAAAGAAAGGAAGATTACAAATCCCTTAGGTGGATAGCACCAACCAAATACCCCAGAAACTAGGGGCCATAAGGAACATAACCAAAGCTACACTACAGGAGGGTTACAACTATTATAAAAAGCTGGGTTGGAAACCCCATGTTAAGCAAATCAGTCTATTTGAGCTGTTGTCCTGCACTGACAATACTTTGGCAGCAAGTATTCTTCTGATATTATCTTTGATATCCCCCAAATGACTTCTTTATCTCTGAGTTGGTTCTTGAAAATTCTGGTATTTCTTTCTTGCTAGATGAGGTATATCCCTGCATTGAAATAAAGACAAAGAATACTTGCCTTGAGACCAGACTCCCTGACCTGTTAAGGACACCAATTGATCTCCTCATGCCAAGTGAGGGCAGTCCTATCCAGATCTGATAATAGCAAAAGGTTGTGCCAAATCCAAGAGGAGAATAGACATGCAAAAATTACGTGCTCACTGCATTCAGTTGAGGAATTGCGCAAGGGGCAACAAGATTGGGTAACAATGCCCATTCTCAGTAGTTTATCTTGAGTCAGCAGTCTTCCTCTAAGAGCAAGCCAAGTGATGAACCTGAATTTGGGTACAACTTCTTTAAACCAAATCAGATTAGCCCAAACCACAGGCTAGCTGTGGCTTCTACAAAACTCCCAAGTTTCTTTGATAGTAAATTCCCCAGACTGAGTAGGATTCCAATTGAGTTTATCTTTTAGTAGGTTGTGTATGGGGATGGACTGAAGTTGATCCCATAGATTTTGCAGACTAGTATCAGAATTGGTCACCCACTGTCTGTTAGAGATTAGCTTGTTCACTCTATCATTCAAGTTGAAACCAGCACCATGTATGTTTCTAGGGGTAATCTGAGAAGTAAGAGGGCTGTTAGGGTGCCACATGTTCCACCACAACTATATGTCCATGCCATCCACAACCTTGTAGTGGCAAAAAGGTTTAACTTTCTCTCTAGCCTGCATAATGTTTCTCCAAGACCAAGAACAATTGGGGAGGGGGGGGGGGGGGGCGGGTAA
>JAUPMG010008189.1:0-15784 GCA_031762675.1 Pachysandra terminalis | reverse complement strand
ACTAGAATAGCATAACAAGTCATAATATGGTAATTCAATCATGTGATGAATGGTTGGGAAACTCCCTTCCTACTGTAAAAGTATCCCTAGGCTAACCTCATGGATTAGGTAGACCTTAGGCAGGAGTATGGGTATGCCTAACTTTCCAAAGTTAGGTCAAATACATCAAAACTCTCCCAATAGGTATAACTATATGTATTGGTCATATCCACACTCACTGTGGCCTGACCAACACCCGCAGCATGCCCTTCGGCAGAGTTATCAGCATGCTGAGAAACTCCAAAGTTGGGAGAATAACCTCCCCTTCCAGGTGTGGGTACCTATGAACCTGATTAGACCGAAAGTGAATTAATCTTCACTTGAATTGAGGCTTCGGGCATACCCTAGATTTTTTAGGGGATTCTCCACCTTCGTATCAGGTTCAATTCCTTATCCTTCATGATCCTCCTAAGTATCTCATCATAGATAAAATGAACTATTAATCATAATGGTCAAACTAACTTGTTTGGAATCGAATACTACACCTCATTTGTAAGCATCAAGTAAATGATACAATCTGACAGGAAACAGAGTGCAAATCTGACTAAATCTGAAAAGTTGACTTTTCACCTCAATAGTTTTAGAAACAAAGAAATAGGACTTTCTATACCATACTTTGAGTATTTAATCAATTTATAACATAACTAGATAGCATAAAAATCATGGGTCTCTCATGTGAGCTAAAAGTGTCCCTACTCGAAAAACATGGTTTTAACCAAAATCTAGAAAACTGACATGTGTTCACTAATTGGAGAGTGGAATTTTTACTTATATAGAATTAAGGTCTGGAAGTATTTTATTGGATTCAAATATGGGGTATTTCCTTATTTACATGTAATATATGAAGTAAATGAAAATATGACCTCCCCGGTTTACCGATGGGTCTGTCGAAATCTTCTCAATTTGTCTATGTTCTGTCGGCAGACCAACCCGAGAATCCCCTGTGGTCATGACCTACACTTCGGCAGTCTCCTCGACATATCGAAGTTCCTTTGGTTGCCTAAGCGAAAACTATCCAGAACTGTTCGGTGGACCTTCGGTAAACTGAGGGGTCTACTGAAGATACGTAACCCACCAGAATTCAAGGGTACCTCAAATTCAATTGAAACTTAACCACACTAAAACATACGTTAACAAAATGATTTCTACTTTAAATCATCAAAACCAATTCATTAAACCAAACCTAAAACACCAAATTTGGATTGAAAGAAACGCATGCTTCGATTATACAACTTTTAGACTCATAACTCATACGATCATGTAATCATGGATTTCAATCAATGATCGCATACTTAAATGAATATTCACCCATTCAATTTAAAATATAATGTTGTTAATCACAATATTTGAATATAATTTTATATATATATATATATATGATGATATATGGATTTTATCCCAAATACCCACGTATTGAAAGTGTACTCACATAGTTTTGCTAATATCTGCATTAGATTTTTTTGTAGATCACTATTTCCATAGCCTTTTCTTTATCCCCATGGTTTGGAGGAAAATCCTTTATTCTCCCATGATCTTTACGGTTTTCCCTTTTTCTTTAGGATTAAAAAGTGTTTATATATTTCTAAACTAACTTAATTAGGGTTAAGATTAAGTTTGGATTTAATTAGCCAAGGCACATAAGCACTTAAGGTGGGTTGGGTTGGGTTGCACCTAACCTAACTTAGGTCTAATACTGTGGGGGGCATACTTGGGGTACCTCTCCCATAGAAAGTGCAACAAGAAGTTGGCATCTACCAAGGTTTCTACCAACCTCTCCCCGCGGCTTCGCGTCATGTCCTCACACAGTAGATTCAAGTGTTCATACTGTGATCACAGGACCAGTGGGGCAAGGGAAATTCGAACTCCCCTTGCGATCTTCATAGCTAGTAGGAATACCCTATCCACAACTTTGTCCACTGGGTATCCTTCGAGGACGAACCTAGCTAGCCAGAAGGCAATGAAGCCCGCTACGTAAACTGGGTTGTCCAGGCATTCACCCCAATACCGCTTGATGGTGGCGCTGGTGGCTTTGGGGGGTCTCTTCTTCATTCTAGAAGTACTGCATTGGGCCGTTGAATGTGTACTTCGAGCTCATGCCGGAGCTTTTCCCCTTGAGCTTGGACTTCTTCAGGGTATTCTTGGAACATGTCCAAGTCAATCTCCTCCTCAGCAAACAAGGTAATGGCCCCTAGATTCTCCTCTCCCAATACTAGAATGTAGCGAAGCATGGCTACGTCTTCCAGGGTGATTGTGACCTCACCAAAGGCCATCACAAAAATGTGGTCCTCTGAGTCCCACCGGAGGACGAATTGCTTCAGTGCCTCGTAATCTCTGTGAAAATCACCCACAGAGACCCGGATGGCCTCCAATACTTCGGCAGCGTCCAGTAGTTTCTGGTAGTCTGCATTCTCCATTATGTGGGCCACCCAGGAGGAAGATTGAAATGGGACCGGAACCCAATTTCAGAGAGAGGATAATGCTTCCTCTCACACCGGTGCCTGGCTCAGATGGGGGAACCCAACGTTGGTCCACACCGTCTCTTCATAGGGGCAAAGCAAGGTCTTCACCACTCTGAACAGCCTCGCAAGAGACTTCTGAATCTCTTTCCACTAGAGATTTTCTTTTAGAAGTCAAAGGATATCCAAAATATAACTCGAAGTCAATTATACTAGTCTCATAGAGTTTGTGATCCAAGGACCCTTATTTGGTGCCATATCCAATCACAACATTTTTATAGGTTCACTTAGGCTTCCAATTGATTTACACTTATAAAATATGTTTAAAGTGAGAAGACACATTCTAACTTGGTTTTAATTATACAACCTAGGTTTTAATTTATTCTCTTCATTATCTTTATTAAGATTAATCAATTTATCATATTACCTCCAATAGGTCAACTAAATTATCAAACTACCCATAAAAAAAATTAAAAAAAAAATTAAAAAAAAAAAAAAAAAAAAAAAGAAGAAGAAGAAGAAGAAGTTTTCAAGATCGTACAGTGCGGCAGCTACACGCCCAAGAGCATCCCCGACTATTTGCGCCCTTTTTGGGCAGTATCCACAGCATCACTAACCAGTAACCCTACTCCGTCACAAGCAACAGTAGCTACCTGAATCTTAGAATTAACAACATTTTCATTATCAATAACAACAGTAGCTTCTTGAGTCTCATAATTTTCAACATTAATATCATTTAGCAGAACCTCCACCAATCACCATCATTCCTGAACACATCACATCCAGACCCTTCACATTCTGCCACCAAGCTCCGACTAATATTTGTTGCAGTTACAGCAGTCAGGGAGCTATGCTGATCACCAAGAATAGGAGTTGAGACCCTCATCTACGACTCTTCCCTTGCGTCAATTATGTCTTCTTCACTACTGGGCACTGTTCTACTCGTGGGGACCCAAACCCTACAGATCTGTTGGAGGCTGAGCAACCCTTGTCATTTTGATCAAATACTTTGCATGAATCATAAAGGATGCCATAAATATTCGATTTTTGCTTCAACTAGATCAATAGGTTTTCTTCACCGGCAACATTAAAAATGACCTGGTTAGGTAGGTTAGAATCTGGAGTGATTTCAACAGATACCTTAGAAAAATGGAGCTTCGTACCCTGCTCAGATGCCCTATCCAAAAATAAGGGGATCCCAACCCCACTTGCAATGTGGCTTATCCCTTCATTAGGCCACATTTCCAGAGGGACATTGAGAAGTTTAATCTAAATAGGGATTCTATTGAGCTCCTTAACAGACCTCATACCAGAAGTTCATTCCCTGATTCTATGAGCCTCCCAACCATATGCCATGGAGCTCCATCGAGAACTCAACCCTCCTGCTGAGACACTAGCAGGGGAGCTGCGCGACCCAGCAGTCGGAAATGGACCATTGATGATAGGGAGACAAGGGAGGAGGACGACGTAGACATGGAAAGCCATGACTACCATCGACAAGAGGAAAAGATGAGAGAAACAAAGAAGGAAGGGAGCAAGGAGGGAAAAAACTAGATGGGCAACATTGAGCACCCATAGACAAGACGCGAGGCAGCTAGACTGAAGGCCACTGGAGAGGAAATAGGGAAAAAACATACCCGAACGAAGGGGAAGTCAAGACCGTGCAAAAGCAATGCCAAAACCAGCAGAAGGAGCACACACCAAACCCTAAAGAATGAATGGGGGCATAGACAAAGAAAGAAGTAAACAATGGAAGAAGAAGGAGGAGGGAAAGGGAAGGCGGCAAAAGACCACGGAAGGTAGCAAAGGAAAGAGCATTGTCGGCGTCCGGGCATGCTCAAGAAGCTTAGTTGATGTTCTTAGTTTTTTTGGCACATGCATTAGAGCTGGGATAACAGAGATATATAGCTACACCCTTATTCCATTTTCTGATGAAACAAGATTCATATACTAAACAACTAAAGGAAAAATGTAAAAAAGAAAATTAAAGTATCAATCTCTCTCAAAATCACATCCTTTATAGATATTATTGATAATTACTTTATCATTTGTATAAACAGGGTACACAAGTACATGGTCTATGGTATTCCATTTGACAAAAGTTCCTACAGTGGACACTGAACTTGATCCGAACTCTTGCAGCTTCACTCAATCTAACCAGTAGGATGATCTCATCAAACCATTAATCCAATCTGTAACAAGGCTCCATTTGTATGTTACTTCTGTTTTCTTTTTCTTTTTTTCTTTTTTTGTACGATCTTTTGGATGTTAGTGTGTATGCTTAAAAAGTTTATTTGTTATTAAAGTGAAAAGTAAAAGTAATTTTGTTGCAAGAACTTACATGATTTGAAATGATTATGGGCATTTTCGATAAAAAAAAGATAAATAAGAGTCAAACGGATAGTTTTGGTAGAAACTTAGAACCCATAATTATAATCTTTCATGTTCCCACAGAACCAGGTCCGTTTTGCAGATATTCTTGTAATTTCACGAGCTCATCTTTCTGGCGACCACTCCCACTAACCAAGTGCTTGTCTGATGCAGAAAAAAGTTCCTTTTGCATAAGAATTTAGTAATTCCTCACAATCGGGGTCAAAATAGGTTATTAGTGTCTCATCCTTGATGGACCACTCTATATAGGCAACCGGGATCCTATGTGCTGGGATCCCGTGTGCTCGCCGTGTGATGTAGAAACAAACTCGAGAGTGGGATCCACACCCGGGGGCGTAAATACCATTTTGTCCCCTAAAATTTGTCCCTATAGCAAACAGTGAGCACACGGATCCCAGAACATAAGATCCCAGTCCCATATGCGAAGGATCTAATTGTATATTTTATTATTTATCTATTTATCTAGTTGTAAGGTTTTGAACACATAAATAATCTATGGGAGGAAATAAGCGATTCTCAAAAGTACTAAAACGCGATCTTCGACTTTTTTCTTTTGAATCTATTGTGAGTTGTGATTCGTATATGAGAAAGAGAGACAAAACTACGTTCAAACTATGCATCAAAACCATGAGATAACATGAAATTCCAAAAACACAGGCTCAGAACTTGGGAAATGCTTTTCAGTATTGACTTCCATTAATGAAATTTTTTTATTAGACCAAAAAAATACATATTTCAACTCAAAATAAATATGTAATTGTTGTTGCACATAACATAAAAAAGATTATCAATATTTACTTGGGTTTTCTCAATACAATGTTACATGTAGTCTCTATATTTCTTCTAAATCTCCTCTTTTCTATATCAACCAAAAACAGAAAATAATCCAAAATGCACGTTTATGTGCACTTACTGTGTATACAATATAAACTCTAATCTAAATCCCACAAAAAGAATTAAAACCAAAAGAAAAAGGGGTAAATTAGAACTAGAAATAATTCCTAAATATGTGGAAAATTGAGTGGAGAAGGAGATCAGAAAGAGAGATGGATCTAGTGACCAACTGAAGGGCTTGGGACCGACTCCAGAATCCGATCTATCCTTGCGAGATGAACAGTGAAGAGCTTTTCATTGACGACCATTGCGTGACCCTTCTTTCTAGGGGAAGAAGGTGGTGTTGTGCCCTTTGGAAGGACACTTAGGAACAAACTGTTATCTAGAGAAGGGGTCTTCATCTTCTTCTCCACACTCAACAGCTTTCTAGCTTCTAAAGAGGGTATGATGGAAACAGATAGAAGCATGAAAATGAACCAAACAGTGCTTATGCGAGCCATATAATGGTGCTAGGAAGCTATTGAAGAGGAATTTTGAGATTTTTACAGGTGGGGTTGGTGGGTTTCTCTTCTTTGTTGCAGAGAAGGTATGGAATGAGAAGGGATTGCAATGTGGTGGTTTGAGCCTTTGGGGCAGTATAAGATGTATTATATATACGAGTATGTGTGTGTGGGTGAGAGAGAGAGACGTAGGGATCAAGTTAGTTGGTTGAGTCAACTAGTTCCCAAATCTGAATGTGGAAACGCCGCGTGGAAATTAAGTATATTCTCGTATGAGGTAAGCCGCCGGCTGGTTTCGAGGCAACTTCCGGCGACGTCTAGTTTCGCCACCGGCCGTCCCCATTAATATGTACGTATCTATCACTCTTTAGATCGGCTCGAATCGGCTGGGTCTCACTTCCAGCTGGACTCCGCTGACCTTTTTGTGTGATATAAATGAGAATCCACCTTGGATTCATTGAGAGGAGCAGCAAGACACGCCGATGAATTGAATGTGTTTTCGTCTTTGGTTTTCTTGACTGTAGAAAAACAATTGAATTGGGTGAAAAAAGCCCATTATCAAGAACCTTCCTGTCTTTGGAAAAAAAAAAAAAAAAAATTGCATTGCATTTTTTATTTTTGAAAACACTAAAGATATGTACTTTGAGAGTTACTGCTTTTAATGAAAATATATAAAATTAATATCTAACTATTAATTAATAAATAAACTTTTACAAGCACTTAAATAAATGTATTTACCGAATTCTATTTTCTTCAAATAAGCAGTTTATTGTTGTTTTGGATAAGTGCTCCTATTGAACAACTTATCCAATGAGTGTTTATCCATAAGCACAAGCCAGACCAAACACAGCTTTGGAATTCTTGCTCAAGATAGAGAACTTAATATTGCATAATAACCATGTTAAATTTATTTAAATTATGGTTATTGTTGCTTTCAAAAGTCCTTTTCCAACACTGTTGTTTGTTAGGTTCTTTGATTTGTCTGGATCTATTTGGTCTTTTACCAGCCATCCTTTTTCTTTTGGTATTCAGCATATATTCTAGGTCATGGCTTGTGCGTGAGAAACATAATAAAGTCTTCCAATCTCATACCTGCCCGACCTCCTATACTACCCGCCAGTCAAGGTTAATTCAGTCGTCGTGAGAAACCTCAGCCGCCCATGGATACCCCAAAACTCAAGGTTAAGTCACCATCATCACTTTCAGTTTGGTATGTACATTGTACCTACCACATCAAACATAGTGTTTTCGGGGATCATCCTGATCTAATACTATTGGTCTGGAATGGCGCCAACTCCTACTCGCTTTCCGGTCGATGCGTGGTTCTTGCTCTCGGTCGTGGGGTCGAAGCATGCGCGGGCGTGACAGAATTTTTGCAAGTTCACCTGAAAGACAGATTATATGGGTCAAACTACGTAATTTGATGGTTAAGGTAAATCGGTCGATATGTGACCGATTGTAAGTCAGACGATTGTAAGGTTCACGATCACGAAAGACCAATGGCTGATCTAGAGAATATGATTACGCGATCTGGAATGGCACCAACTCCTACTCGCTTCACGGTCGGTGCGTGGTTCTTGCTCTCGGTCGTGGGGCCAAAGCATGCGCGGGTGTGACAGAATTTTTGCAAGTTCACCTGAAAGACGAGTTATATGGGTCAAACTGCATAATTTGATGGTTAAGGTAAATCGGTCGATATGTGACCGATTGTAAGTTAGACGATTGTAAGGTTCACGATCACGAAGGACCAATGGATGATTTAGAGAATATGATTTTACGCGATCAATGGCACTTTTTATATTAAAACAAGCAGAACAAGGAGTCAATACACAACTTAGAAAGATAAACTTCCTAAATTGAAAAGACGAATAACAATCAACAAGAAAAATATATAACCTTTGGCTGTTCCTTAGGCTCTGATCGCGGGGCGTGACTAAACTACTTCACGTTGCACAAGTCAGCATGTAAGTGACTAACAGGAGGGTCTCCGTGAATCTTCAACTAGGATTCTTTCTTTGCTGGCTTGAGGGATCTTCTGCGAGAAACTCAGTCCAAAGAGAGAAGTAGGTGTTGTAGGATCTTTGCAGGAGCTAACAATTAACTAGAGATCGTTGGGGATCATAAACTAAGCTAGACTATGACAATCTAAGTTTGAGAAGCTATAGAGTTCTCTGACTGATTTGCTATGGATGTTGTGGAGACTTTTCTCGTTTCGACCGGTCTTTCTTTAATAACCCATTATGGCAACCGTTTGGCAGTTTGTGCATAATGGTCGGTCACTGATTCTTCTTGGGCCGCGTCTTTATATTGAGCCCAGAACCATTTTTAACCTCTTGTGGTTTTGGCGCATGCGGGTTAACAGACTACTGAACCGGCTTGGTCTGAGGTGTTCTGGTCCGGCCTCAATCAGCTTTTCAAAAGTTCGGCCGCTAAATTTTCCATACTTCATTGTCCTAACAGCCCATCCTCAACTCCAACTTTCCGCCGTTGGTGGATTAATTACTTTCATTCCTCATTTCCTGCTAGTCTGCCTACATGCATTTCTCGTTTGGGTGAGTCGACCGAGTTAGCTCCTTCTGTTGCAACCGAGCTTCCTCAGAATGTCAAGAAAACGAGCACCAAAAAGAAGGGCAAAGCCTCTGTCAAAGCTTCTTCTGATCAACCACAGAAGGTTAAGTCAGGTAATTATTCCTCTATGAAATTCATTATCCTTTTCGAAAATTATTATGGGTTTAAATGGAACCCCCTGGACCCCCCAGAAATTCTTAAAGAAAAGATGGCCAATGCATTGGCCAAGAAAATGGCCGCTCATGACGAGCAATGCTTGAAGTCCTGGATTTCGGCCGGATCACACTCCTCTGGAGTCTTTGAATCTGATATGGCTCATTATTTTCCACTATTACTTAGTCCGCCGCCGATTCCCGAGTCGGCTCTTGGGCTTGTCGAGCCCCTTTATCCTTATGTTAATTGGCCAGACCCAGTTAGCTTCAGTGGGCTATTTGCAGCTAGTTCCCAAGTTGGTAGTGTAGCTTTAGCAACGCTACCGGCCAAGACTGTCGTTGGTATTCCATCTTCTCTTCACCTTGCTTTTTAATGAATTTTTACTTCCGCCACAGTCTCTCATTCTTCTCTGTTATTAGCAGCCAAGGCATTGCCTTTAATGGCAGCGAAAAAACTGGTCGAAAAAGAATCGGCCAGAGAAACCACTTCATCCTCTCGTCCTCAGAGCCAGAAAAAACAAAAGTTCAAATCAAAGTCCAGGCAGACGCGGCAGTCTGCCCGTCATACTGAGAAAAGTTTTCAGACGAAGGAACCTAGCTCCTTAATCGACCTGCTTGACGAGAACATGGTCGTGGGGACCCCTGTCGAGAAAAGGAAGCCTGAAATGCCTGTCGTTTCTCGCTCAAATGGACGAAACAGCGGGCAGGGAGGTCGCCTTTGCCCTGTGGAGAAGATTCTGATGGGGATAAAGTGGGGGAGCCGAGCGACTCTTCCGAAAAAACCCAAATGGTTGCTTGAGAGATTTCAGATGACAATGGTAGCACTAGATCCTTACCATCCCCTTCTTTTAAGCCTGTGGTTGATTCCCCTCCTGCCAAGAGTCCAGATATAATTTTTCCTGTTCTTTCGGCAAATTTTGATGATTACCTCAAGTCGGTTGATGATTTTCTAGCGGCCTCGATTTCCCTGCCACTCACTTCTCCAACTACTGAATCGGCGATATCCTCGACTGTGGGCCAAGCCAAATCAGATCTTCAGAGGCTTTTCTCCTTAAGTTTATCTGAGTTTATACTGATCAAACGTTATCCGTCTTCAATGGTTGCTTGAATATTCTCCGGTCGTCTAGTCTGGTTGATTCCTCTCTTCTCTCGGCTTTGGCATAAGTGTCGACTTGGGTGTTGGGCTTCCGCTCAGCTCAGACTCAAGAGGCTGAAGCTATCTCCTTTTTGAACAATCTTTCTACGAGGATTACTAAAATATCAACTTTGATGAATTCCTTTGGAGGGAAAACAAAAGAATTGGAAGTCACCAAAAAGTCAATGGCTCAGGCCGACGCTCGCTTGGAAGAGATAGCGTTGGAGCAAAATCGGCTAGATGAGGAAAAAATCGGACTCCTTGATGCTATAGCCACGACCAAGGGTATCCAACGAACCATTGTTTTGGCGCAAAAGGAGATTGCTGAGGAGCTGCCGAAGAAGGTGGAGGAGGTACGGGTGATTAAGAAGAAGGAAATCGAGTAGATCAGTAAGAAGCATCACGCTGCAGAATTAGCCGCGGCCTTAAAGGCCAAATGTGACTCTTTGAAGAACTTGCCTCTTTGAACTCCTTTATATTTTATTTCTACCTATCCGGCCCTATGGCCGTTTGAATTATATTGGTGCTTTTTGGATGTTGATCGGCCGTTTGGCCGTATTTAATCTTCTCTTTCTCCCACATTGTTGGGTAATACTTTTTCAAGTATTAACCGTTTATAGGTTTTCTCTCTATCACTTCTTTTGCATCTTATATGGTATATGCTCCCCTTTTTAGCACCTTTTGAACCCGGTATGGGCCCTCCCATGTTGGTGAACACTTTCCGTACACATGATCCTTACGGCCGATGGGCAATATGGTTTTCCAAACCAAGTCACCATTGGCGTGCTCTTGATTTTTTTGTTGTAGGACCTTGCTACCATTCTTTTTTTAGCTAATAATTCTTCATATGCTCTGAGTCTTGATTCATTTAAATCCTCTAAACCAATCATCATAACTTCCGTGTATTCTTCCGGTGGCACCTGGTGCTGTATTATTGTCCTTATCGAAGGAACTGTGACTTCCTAAGGTATGACCGCGTCGTGGCTGAATATTAAAGTAAAAGGAGTATTCCTAACTCCTGATTTAAAAGTAGTGTGGTAGGCCCACAAAGCTTCTGATAAAGATTTGGGCCTATCTTCCAAAGAACCAATGGCTGATCCAAAGAATCTGATTTTACACGATTAATGGGACTTTTTATATTAAAACAAGCAGAACGGGGAGTCAATACACAACTTAGAAAGATAAACTTCCTAATTTGAATAGACGAAATAACAATCAACAAGAAAATTACAAAACCTCTAGCCGTTTCTTAGGCTTTGATTGCGGGGCGTGACTAAACTACTTCCCGTTGCATGAGTCATCATGTAAGGGACTAACAGGAGGGTCTCCGTGAATCTCCAACTAGGATTCCTTATTTGCTAGCTCGAGGGATCTTCTGCGAGAAACTCAGTCCAAGGAAAGAAGTAGGTGTAGTAGGATCTTTGCAGGAGCTAACAATTAACTGGTAATCGCTGGGGATCATAAACTAAGCTAGACTATGATAATCTAAGTTTGAGAAGCTATGGAGTTCTCTGACTGATTTGTTGTGGATGTTGTGGAGACCTCTCTCGTTCTGGCCGGTCTTTCTTTTATACCCCATTATAGCAACTGCAACTGTTCAGCGATTTATGCATAATGGGTGGTTACTTCTTCTTACTTGCTGACATTTGGCCCACTCTTCCTTGGAGGCATGTTCCCACGTCCTAGTGATGGAGGCGAATTGGGCTTGGGCTGATTCTTCTTGGACCTCGCTTTTGTATTGGGCCCAGAACCCTTTTTAACCTCTTATGGTTTTAGCGCATGCGGGTTAACAGACTACTGAGCCAGATTGGTCTGAGGTGTTCTGGTCCGGCCTTAACAATAACCTACCAACAAAATTTCACTCATTCATATGCTTTCCATCTGTCACACACTAGGACTATTGGGGGTGCACTGCCTTTACCTTTCAAGCTTTCACATCACATAGTACAGTTGATAATTTTCACAATTTGCACTCTCTGCTGCTCACATTCACTATTGTAACTATTCTGCACACTATGATGCTTACTCACATTGCACACTTTGGTGCTCAAAACCTCACATAGCCATTCAGGCTGAATAGTCACATATGCATGTCGATGGATTATTTTAATACGAATGCATAAATAAAAATTAGGATATAACCTTCACATCCAAACACATATATTCATTTCATCATACACATGGGTCATAGTTCCATGGAGACTCATCATCCTGTCTAGGCCATATTTTCACAAGTAGTCACCAATGTCCGAGATTTTTCCATGTGACATATTATGAAGATGACAAATGGCTGCAGACATGGAGGCTTCAATGTAATTATAATAATTACCCTTATGTGGCACATCATGAAGATGACACATGGCAAGCACACATGGAAGCTTCCATGTAGTTATGATAACAATCCATGCATGGCACATCCCAAAGAAGAGACATGGAGGTGGCAATTATCATAACCACCCTCACATGGCACATCATGAAGACGATACATGGCAGATTCTTTTAATGCTTCAAGAGTAATTTTTACAACTACCTATATGTGGCGGGAGAAGGAAATTTCAAGAAAAAAAAAGGCAACTATCTTCAGAAGCTATAAATACAAGAGTTCGGCAACAAAGAAAAGTTTCCACAGCAAACCAATTGAAGAGCTCTATAACAAATTAACTCAGATAGCCATAATCTAGTTTAGTTTCTGATCCCCAATGATCATCAGTTTACCTTTAGCTCCTACAAAGATCCCACTGCACCTACTTCTTACTTTGGACTAAGCTTCTCGCATAAGATCCTTCTAATCGGTAACGAAAGAATTGTAGCTGGGAGATTTTAGGAGATCCTCTTGACAGTCCCTTACATGCTGATTCGTGCACACGTGAAGTAGATTAATCGCGTCTCACGATCAGAGCCTAAGGAATCGCCGGAGATTTTATGTTTTGTGTTTTTCTTTGTTCATGTTACTTTGACTTTTCAAATTAGGAAGTTTATTTTTCTAAGTTGTATATTGACGCATCGTTCTACTTGTTCTAATATAAAAGTGTTGTTGATCACGTAAAATCAGTTTCTCTGGATCAGCCATTGATCCTTCGAGATGGAGAATCATCCAATCGTCTAACGCACAATTGGTCATACATTGATCAATCTACCTTGATAATCAACTTCCTCAGTTTAACTCATACAACTTGTCTTCCAGGTGAACTTGTAAAAGTTCTGACATGCCTGCACCCTCTTGGCCTCACAACCGAGAGAGAGAACCACCAATCGACCGGGAGGAAAGCGGATTTGATTTTTCGGACCAACACATCCACATCTAGGTAAATCAACTGAGAAAGGAATTCAGAAGTGTGCAGAAGTGTGCTAGTTAGTTGATAAAGCGTTGTCGCACTTTTGTTCCTTCAAGAATTAATAAAAGTTCTTCTTTACCATTTTTTGTTGTTCATTCTATGTTTAGGATCCACCCATTGTTCATTCATTGTTGGGATATCGCTATTATATATGTACCTTGTGTGGATGATTGCACTAGATACATATCAGTTCGTTTTGGCTACATGGCACGGTTGGCCTCATTTGTTCTTTTGTACCCTAGCCATAGTTTAATGTACCGGAATCGGAGACCGGACCGGTCTTGGCCGGTTTTAGTCCTAATCAGCAGTACAGACTTATACCAGCTGAGCCGATCTGGTACAAAAAGTATAAAAAAAAAAATACCAAATCAGACCATTGCCGAACTAGCAGGATCGATTACCAGATTGGTGGGACCGGTCGTCGGACTAGCGGTACCTGTGGTTCTGGTCATCGGACAATCGGATCGGTGGTATCGTTTGTCAGACTGTCAGACCGACAATATCGTATGCCGGACCGAAGGTACCGGACACCGTATTGGTGGAACTGATCATCAAACCGTCGAAATCGATCACTGGACTAGCGATACCGGGTGCTGTCCTGCCGGTCCATAGCCCCGCGATACATACAATTGTATCGCAGGTTGGGACCAGACCGGACCGGAACCGACCGATCCGTGGAACCATTAGCCGACCCCTTGTGTTGTCTCATCAGAAAATTTTCAATCTATTCCACACAACTGACTGACAAGACAATGGCAAGCTAATAAGACAATGGCAAGCTAATTCACATTGAAATGCATTTAGCTTTAAACCATTGTCCTCTAATACACCCAGTGTACTGCACTGTAGAGTGACAAGGACATCTCCTTGTATGACTTATCATCTCTCTTATCTTGGTTGGTGGATTCCAAGATCTCAATAAGTCACCCTTTTCACTTTTATTATTATCAGGAGAGGAAGGAAATGAGATCCTTCAAACATTATAATCCTTACTTCTTCTTTCTTTATCTGATCATTTCCTTTCTCTCAAACGGAGAAGAACAGCAAGAAGTAGGATATGGCTATACAATCCAATCGGTCTCCATTGATCCATCTCGAAGATCGTTGACTGCTGAGCTCAAGCTTATAAAGAATACCTTTTCTTTTGGACCAGACATTCAGAATCTCCACTTTCTCGCCAGGTAATTTTTTTTTTTTTTTCTTTCTGAAGAGATCACTTGTTTTTAGTTTTGGATTCGTTTTGGCTACCTGTGCGTTTTCCAGCTTTAGTTTGTGGAGAAGACGTTGACTTTTGAGTCCACTATGAAAGGGAATCATGGCCGTCAATCATATCATGACGAGGGTAGAATGAGTTTTGAAAATAGGATTTGTAGCTGTAGGCCTACTCGGCCGATCATCTGAGTTTCATACTGACTTGACACCCAAAGCTATCATCCAAGTTAATCTCTCTCTCTCTGATTCTTGGGATCAGTGGTAAGGGCCAAGGTTTAAAGTCTCCGGATCCGGGATCGGATCGGTCCCGGCCGATCCCGATCCGGACCAGTGACACCGTGGCACGATCCGGACCAGCGACACCGTGGCATGATCATGAGAAATCTCATGGTAACGAGTGATGCGTTGCAGAGGATGCTGACGTCATTTCTTCACTAAAGTCACAAGGTATATGACGTATTTGCAAACGAGTTTTGTATTCGTTTCCCAAGAACAGTGGAGGCCCAAGGACTGGAGGGATCAAAAAGGCTTGTTGTTTGGTGGTCATAGATGGAGAGTTCGCTCATCTCTTGTCTAATCATATATACCTTAGAAGCCTCTGCTTTCATGGAAATCAATTAAGGCAAGAGAAGGATAAGTGGACATAATATGAACATTGGATAAACGGGTTGCGCTACTAACATCAGAGGATGACGATCTAAACGAGTTTGGGGAGTGAGTAATACTGATAAATAGGGGTTACCTTGCTCATTTTGGACGATCGATTCTTTAAGGCACATCCTCCCATATCGTTCCATTGTCCTTGTCTTTCCCCGTCTCCATAGTTTATGCGGATCTTTCATCATTCGTAAGATCTGAACCTCTGTATATGGACCCTATAATCAGCACAAACATATATATATAACCTTTAGTACATTTTATTCAAAATATATGATTTATCTATCTTGGCATATAGCAACATTATATTGGACCAAATCCAAATCCATCCTAAATCTATTTTTTTGCTTATCAAACCTAGGGATGGCAACGGGGCGGGTTTTGACGAACTCAAACCCGCTCCTAAAGGACTCCCCCTAATACTAAACCCTATTGGAACGATAGCGGGGCGGGTTTGACCCAGTTAATTTTTTTTTTCAAAGTAAACTATTTTATTAATTTAAAT